>VZSV01000023.1:5686598-5699064 GCA_013398735.1 Nothocercus julius | reverse complement strand
ATTTCTTTGTGAATTTTATTTGTAAGATTTTTATAAAAACCTGCCCTGCAGGCTCCAGATCAGCTGGCAATCAGACTGAGGCCACACTAATCAGCACTCAGATATGACAAGCGAGCAGACTACACATATAAACAAGCCCTTTGCTGAGTGCTCTGTTTTGATTTAGTGATAGCACTGATTGGCGACTGTCCTTTCAGCAGAGGAACAAACCATCCACTTCAGCCTATCTAACCCTTATTAATTGTAAACACATTAAATAGTGAAGAGAAAGCACAAAATAAGATGAACTACAAAGGTTTGCAATCTACTCCGGGGTTCTATAACAGGGCTGCTCTAGCAACAGCGTTCAAACAGCAGCAATGCTTTACACCATCTGTAGAGTAAAATGAGCATCTTCATTGCCCTAATATTTGTAGGACTCTGTACTAATATTGCAAAGGTGGCAGACATGAGAGAATCTGCCTGTTTATTCAGCAGTATTTTTTCAGCTTTACTGAACCGATGTTTATTCAGCATTTCTGAAAATCAGGCCATTTAAGTCTGAGAACAGCAAACCACATATATAGCCATTATTAAAAATACATCCTATTAATTCACTGTGTATCTTTCCTGTTATTATGCTTAATAAAATTAGATTAATATTTTGAATGCCACTATTTGGTTACTCTATACTGTGTATCACTGAAGACTCATTAATTACATTGCCATGCAGTGTGGCGTTTTATGAGGCTGCCCAATGAGCCTGAAGCAAGAAAGCCCGATTTTAACCTTGAATGACTTCATGGAGTTATTCTTAATATGCACAAGTATATTAAAAAACAAACACTAGTTCATAAAAAGAACGAAACCAGCCCTCAGCACATACTACTGTTGCAGCATGCATTTACGCTTGAGAAATAAACAAACCATTAAGGATTTTCTTTAAAATGAGAGAGCTGCATGCACATGCCAAGGAAGAACATGTAAACAAGTTGTGGAAAGGAGCAGATGTGCACTGTTCAGACACAGGGGCAGCCTGCCTGAGGGAAGTTTAGATTACTGAACTAACATGTCAAAGATACATAGTCTGTTCACATTTATATCATGAGCTTCTGTGCATGCTGTGTGAAGAGTGTTCCTCCCGCTTCTGCAGCGCGTGGGCTTTCCCAGAGTATGCCGCCCTCATCCTCGTGTTCAGCCTGAATGCTGCAGTTCGATTTGCCTAGAAATGTACTCAGAAACCCAAGTGAGTGCCACATCCAGCACAAAATTAAACAGGCTGCTAGAGAAGCCTTCCCAAGGTTCCTTCAAGTCAACAGAAAAACTGCCGTTAACTTCAACAGAGGTGCTACTGGATTTGCTTTCAGTGGTACCATTATCCCAGCGCCAAATAAACCTTTGCATTTTTCAGTGAGTAGAGAACACAGTTCAGCTCTGTCATTCTTACATTCAGATGGGTATATTTTTGCTTTGTGAGGTAGGTTTCCCATGACAGTTTTGCTGTAAAGCAATGAACTGTTGGAGTGAGAAGTAGAGAAGAGATGGACAGATAAAATCTCCAGACATACTGAAAAAAGGAGCCCAGGGACGCATGCAACACAAACCTCATTTGTTTGATTTAACTTACCTATATTTGGTTGCAATAGTGACAACAGCAGCTGAGGGGGAAAAAAAAATACAATTTTATCCATATCCGTAGGAAAATAGGAGATCGATCTTGCTGGCTTTATTTTAAAATCCAATTGTAAAGTATGATACATAAACATGGAAGCCACCTGATGTCTAAAGAAGTAAAACGTGTTATACAAGAATAGCAACAATTTGTCAAGAGTGAAATTAGTGTCAGAGCTGGAGATGTCCTGCAATAAGTAGTTCATTGTCACTAGACATTCACTTTTGTACAGCTCAGGCTTCAGACAGTGTGACAGGAAGAAGCACTAGGGAACCAGTGAAGGATTCTCCTCTGATTCTCCTGATCTTGCATCCTCTACCCATTGTATTTCCTCCTGCTTGAGGAAAAGGTGAAGGGAAAACAGACTACATGATGCTTATGGTAGGGAAGGGAGCTGACAACAGTGACATGACAGGAATTTACTAGGTCTGGCAAACATTCTTCCTTTGGAAGTAGTTAGGACCACTTGTAAAAAAAGTCCCATGCTTGCCAGAAGACTACAAGTTGCATTAAACTCTAGCGTAAAATAGGCATAAAATTTTTTTTTACTGATTTTCTATATCTGTGTTGAACAAGTCTGACAGTGCATGAGATTACAATGTTTGCTGTGAGTTAAATAGGCTCTGCAAAAAGTGCATGTATATGCCGTATGATATAGCAGAACTTCTTTAATCCACACTAATGCAAGGAAGCTTGAGTGCAAATTAACAAATTTTGTGGATTACTGGCAGAGGGGGCATTCCAGAGGAAGTCAGTCATATCTCACTCACCTACTCTCATTAACACAGTGAATCGGTAGAAAAATCTGTAAGCGGCACAGGTGTCTGTTTGTATCAAAGCAACACAGATACTGCTATCGTTTCTTTATTCCAAGGTTGTAGCAGGCCTACTTGGAACAGAGCATTGCACTCACAGTCTCTACTGAATTAGTTCAAATACCTGGTACAAATTTCCTGTGTAGGCACATGAAACCAGATGAATGTTAGGTTACTTTGTGCGTATGGAGTTATCAAGGAAACCTAAGCTGCTAAAAGTGCAGTTGAGATGGATATACTTTGTTCCGTGTGTAAGCTACACCTCAGATGCAGAAATTTGTTTCAGAGACTTTCTGAGGAATACAGTAGCGAAGTAAACAAATGTGTCTTGTAAATATTAACTTTTTTTTTAATGCTACCATCTCCACTGACCTGAAAGCTCAACAAGACTACCTAACTCATATAAATCTAGAACTGCATATGGGATAATTGTTTCTCACCTGTCATACAGCTAGCCACATACATTTTTAACAGGGAAGAATTCTATTATCTGTATAAAACTGAACTACTGCTCAATGTCATATAGGTATCAAAGTTATTATCATGATAAAATATCTGTACAACAATCATTTTAATTGAGCACTTGTAATATCGCAAAATTTAAAATTGAAACTGGGTCCAATATTGATGATATCTGTCATTTTTTCAAGAAGCAAAATATTCAATCCATGTTGAAAGAAAGAAGAGTGTGAACCTCTTGACTATAGGTCAAGCAAATTTTAAATTATATTAAAAAATGTGAATCTTCAGTGATTATATGAAAATGAGAATCACAGATGCCTCAGCAAGGTCATGGCTTGGTATTCATGATATATATATTTTTATGCTAAAAAGTGGCCTGAAGAAGATACTTAAAATAGATGATTTTAAAGAGATTAGTCCTCCATGAAGCACATCTTCCTCTCAGCACTCCATAGGTTCATACAATGAATCTGTGCAGTTGAATGTGTTGACCTTTGTGAATATAGTACTTGAAATCTGGTAGCAAATTCTTTGTAAATCAATTCTAGTTGTAAAGCTGTTTAATATTCACTCCTTTTTTTCTGAGTACAATTAAAAAAAATTCATATAAGTGAAACTGTACCCTCAGATTGATTAAAAATGGAATATTCATCTCATGCTTCATGAGAAGAGCAAAATGTAAAAGAAATTGATGTTATACTGGAACTTGCTCAGATATACATACTAATAGAATTCATCTCAGGTCAATAAAACCCCTAATAAACAAACCCAATCTTTCCACGTGAAGAGAAAATACTCTGTGGATGTTTAATGATATGGACAAATGCCCATATTGGAGTAGGGAGAAGCCACCAAGCTACTTTGCTCCCTCAAATTATTTTGATCTAACCTCTCAAAAGTAAATGGTTGAGTCATGCTCCTGAGCTATACTTCAATGCCAGCAAAAGGGATACAATTCCGGCTCCTTTGCTGTCAAGGGAGGACATTTTTTAGTCATGAATTGGGGATAGTATTTGAGCTTTTTTTCTCTTACATCAGTTAGAGTGTCAGGTGGAATAGCAAGAATTATAGACATCAACATAAGTAAGAATTTTTCTTAAAGTCATAATTTTCTGACACATTTCCCGAGAACAGCACACATGGCCCTTTCTCAAGGAATTTTCTGTAAATGTATCTAAGACTAACTGGCAGCACTGGAAATCTTTGTGGGCAAAACTATCTCTGGGCTCTGCAAATGAACAAAAGAATGAACCATGTGCATAAATGTCAGCAGTACTGAGGTCTTAGCAACCTTGGGTCAATCAATACAAATGTAAAAATACAGTTAGAGGATAACTTGTTAATAGCCAGGTTCTCTGAAATCAACTCTGACTGCAGGATAGATGGGAGGCTACAAGCTATTCAAAGAAAACATTCAAAGCTGCTTGCCATTTAATGATTGCATTAATACCATTATCTACCACCTAATCGATGCTGTGATTGACAGCTTTGCAAATCGGATTAGCTTTTAGCTTGTTTATAAGAGTAGGGTGGCTAGGAATGGAAAACTGTGCAGGCCACAATTTCTGGCAGATGAACAATGTTAAAAAAGCTATAAAAGAAACTCTCTGCTTTTGTAAATTAGTTGTAACAAGTATAACTCAAAAAACATTAAAATGACCCCTGTGATTTTACCCACATCTTGCATCACATCACTGAAATGCTGCTTGCTTTTGAGAGGGGAAGTTCCCACCCAATTACATCATAGTTTGTCTTTGGCTACAGCCAGCTACATATTTTTAAAATACGGCTGTTTGTTTCATAACTGAACTCTTCACCTTCAGATTATATGTTTTGCTGGGAGGGGGCTAAAGGGGAAGAGCCTGCTAGTAGCTTAAACTTGGCATCCACAGGCTCAGACTTGGGTGGGCTGCATTCCCTGCTCTGGTTACACCCTACCTGGAAGCCTTGTATGGTAAATCACTTGACTAGCTTAGCCTTAATGTCATATCCTGGGATATGACCGATAGTTCAGAGGTGCTGGAAATGTGTGCTTGTGGAAAGGCACTTAATTGTTGAAAAATACGTGGATAAACTAAGACAGGAACACTGGGACTGCACTGAAAAAAGACAGATATTTGGAAGAAATAAAAAGTGATGAAGTGCTACAAAACACACCTAACATGCTACACTTCCAGTGACACATTTGTATGAATAAAAGTAAAATCCTTGCTAATCAGGAAAGTTTAGCTTATATTTACATACTGACAACCACTTGAATGGTCCTTTCAACTTGCTCATCATGTACAAATTCCTTATTAATTATGTGTTCTTGGCTCTGTGAAGGACTTGCACAAATGTGGAAACACAGTCATGTCACGAAGGAGGTGGAGTTGAGTTGTCACACTGGTAATGGTGTAAGAAAAAAAGATGCACATGTGAGTGTCTGAATCTTATATCAGTGGAGAAAGATATTGATAAACAAGGAATTGTTTTTCTTTTTTTTTTTTTTTTGTCAAAAAAGCAATTGTAGAAGTATGAATAAGTGACATGGATTTATTATCACAGTCATATAAAAGCTCCCCTTTTTCTTTTTATGTTTTCCATATTAGCAACCCCAAGGCAGAGTCAGGAGGCAGTTTTCTAAAGGTCTCTAGATAACTGATAGGGTGCACACTGCTGCCTCCTTGCTTCCCGAAGCCTGGAGGAGCAGCCAGGAAAAGTCACGAATTTTATTTAGGCACTTGGAACAGCACAGAAATCAGGATTTTAGCTGCTTCTAGTATGCACTATTCTCTCAGGAGAAGTGAAGGCCAGAACCACAGATGGAACAGTTAGGAATGACTAAGTACTTTTTTAATGTTACTTTTCCATTAGAGCTGTTACTGTGGTCACCCCTGTTTGTTCCAGTCAAACAAAATGGGAGGTGACCTGAGCCAAGACTCTGTGGCCCTCACACGGCCTTGGTGAAGCCATCTGCTTTAGAAGATCCTCAGCACGTGTCCCGAACAGGAGAAACACAGCAGAAGCTGAATATATACTGTTTTAATTTTTGAAAAATGTTTTAGCTTTTGGAAAGTGGGCAAGTGGTTTGGATATGGTATCAAATTTGTGTTTTTTCTTCCTTACTGAAATCAGTGAGGAGAAGAAATTGGTAAGTACCAGTGCTACCTTTTTTTTTCCCCTCCGCCAAGGGAAAGTGAGTTGCTAATTTGTTCTTGTGTCTATGTTGTGAATTCCTGTTTTTAAGTTGTAATGGATAAATTTCAAAAGTGTATCTGAAAAATAGAGTAGTAAAAAATTAAAACATTTTGGAAAGTATCACAGAACTTAGAGTGATACTGTATCCAAGACTTTTACAGGAATTTGATTTTACTCCTATTTTACTCCTATTTTTTACTTGAAACAAATACTCCGATTCGTTTGATTCTTTTTATGAACTAGTGTTTGTTTTTTAATATACCTGTGCATATTAAGAATGACTTTATACCCAATGAAAAGGCCAAGCCTCCCTTGAAGGGTTGAGGGATTAACATGTAACTTATCAATCAATGTCATCCTGTCTCATTGAGGGGTCTGTCAGAATGCAATATGCTCTTTCTCTGTTAATGGTTTATCTACTCACCCTGGAATACTGTGATAAAATGACTTTGAAGAACTCCAGGGAGGTACGAAGTGTTTTACACCACATAGTAACCAGCCTTGGTGCTTTGAACTAAGTTGAGTGGTAAGGGGTTGCCCACAACTCGGTCTCAGGCTCTTTTGTTGCATGATTTTTAGAAATATGTCTGATCAGATATTACACTGGTGGCATCAATATCCATTTTACCTTTGAGGAAAATGCATCAGGGCTGGACCTCAGCCCACTTGGTACAGCTGTCATGGAGCTCCTATAGAACTATAAAAGGTCTCTCTCTATGTTTTTTGAGATTGTACTTAGCAGCAGCAAAAAAATTTCCTTCAAATATGTGAGAACTATCAACAGCATTTGTCACCTAAGTGAGAGTTCTTTCTCACACAAGCCCACTACCACTCTGAGACTGCAAGCTAAAATTCAAAATAAAAATCTTTGCCTGCAGGAAGAAACAGATCAGAGTTGTCTGCAGGTTTCTTATAGCACGTATTCTTACAGCAGGACTGGAGATCAGAGCCACGGGCATATGTACCCATTTTTTTTTCTGGCCTTTCCATGCTCACATTGATGTCTCAGAGAGAAAATATTCCTCCTAACCATCTCTTCTATATACATGTGTTTTTTTGTCCCACGGTGAAGACTGGGCCCGCTGTTTTGTCCTCTTTACAAGGTGTTGATTCTCTCATTCCAAGTTGCTTTCCACATTACGGCTTCACACCCAATCGTTGCAGCTAGTGTATATGTGCCAAATTTATCCATCACAGCTTTTTGAGGAAGGCAAGCTCCCTCCATCAGCACCCAGAAGCTTATTTAAGCACTGAAATAAATTAGAATCAGAAGCATTTTAGAAAATAACTGTTAACATAGGTGTTAACAGGGATTATGTTTAAATTTAGAATTATCATCTTTGCAATAGAAATCCAAGATGTGAGGCAATGATGTTTTTACTAAGTTACAAAAGACGTTCACATCCTTTGCTATTCTTAATGCTACTTCTTTCCCGAGGCCTCCATTAGTGAGCATAGTACAGCTGCCAAATAAGTGAATTATTCTGCTTTGCTGATGCCTTTCACCCTCTACTTCATTACTACACAATAATGTTTCAACTACATTTCTTTTGGCATAACTGATTTAGAGTCCTGGCTGGTCTGCCAGGCTGGATCTTTCCATGTGCTGTGGATGTTTGCTCTGCATCCAAAATCTAGGTCTTCAGCGACACTTGCCACTTACCCACGCCAATAGCGGTTAGCCGCTTCGCTAGCCAGGCTGCAGCTCACCAAGCAGCAGCAGCAAGAGAATGCGGGTCTTTCACATCAGCAGTCACTTGGAACTACTCCTTGGGTCTTGCCATTCAAGAAAATTTATGTCGTGGAGTTAATTCTGACGTCTGACATCACTACAGAATCAAACAAGTGGGGGATTTAGAGATAAAAGTCATCTATTACCTGTGGGTATAAAAGCTTACAACTCTACTGCCAACATATTTTTCCCCTCATATTTCCACTTGAGTACAGAGTTTAAATGAAATGTATTTACCTTACATCAAATACTGCATGTATGTTCTTCTGGATTTTTTTTTTTTCTTTAACAGCGTTAATTCCCTAACTCCTCTTGCCATCAAAGAAGCAAAGGCCCATAAGGCTGCCTTTCCTTTCAGAGATAAAAGCAGGCTTATTTTCTTTAATGGCAGGGTCTGACAGCCAGCATCTGCCTCTACAGAGGTGACATGTCATGACTTGAGGACGATCCTCAAATCAGTGTAGGAGTAACCATAAAAAATCTTGGCAACTCAAAAGATGCGCTCGCAGTAGAGAGTCCGTTTACTCATAGCATCTGCAGGTCTGGAATCCTAAGTATTTCAAAACCCCATAATTACATTTATCAGCTTGTAACTAGCATATAGGAACTGTCAGAGTGAGATTTTTGCATTTGGCCCCCTGTCAGTAGCACAGCTGGGGAGTAAGAAATCTCCCACCTTCGCATCACAGCACTACAACTTGTCTCTTGTTTAGGCAGTATCTGATGTGCCAAAGCCTGAGGCCACAGGGCCACATTAAAAACCTTGACCAGGAATCACATGTAGTAGCAACATCCAGTGCTGTGATGCTCAAGGGCACCTTTCGCAGGGCTTGACACCTGCGAATGAGCCATGTAACCCATCATACTACAAATCTGCAACTCGAGTTACCGGACTCCCAAAACCTCCCATGCCAACAGATTGAGACGCTGACCAGGAAGAGCATCTCAGTCCAAACTTCTTACAGTAAAATTTCAAGATCCATCCAATTTTTCTAGACCACATTTATATGCTGTGGCATATTTTCTATTCATTATGCAAAATATTTTCACCCACTTTTCCTGTGCCTTGAAAAAGAGTTGGACCATGTTGAACTGCTCACAGATTGAACTTTGGACAATATGTTTCCAAAAGATTCCTTTCCTTTCCACAAAACAACCTTCTAGGTGCTTATTTCCACCTATAAGAAAGCTTTATGCAGGAAGAAAAGTTGCAGTCTTTCAAGACAAGCTTGTAACCTGCTCAGGTTTTTTACTCATTAAAAAGCACAGTGGTGATGCTGAATAACAAAAGAATGTATCATCTACTGCCAAATCAAGTTTAACAGTGATTAGTTGCGCTATTTTACCAGGCACAGTTTATGCAGTTTCACTGCTGTTGTGTTTATATGACAAAAGTATTAAGCAAATAGCCATTTTGACTGCAGACTTCTCATCTCTACAGACAGCAGCTCCAATATGAGGTGCAAAATTTGCTACATTTACCTTTAGCTGCTGCAATCTTCACTTCTTTTTAGCACTGCTTTGGTTATATCAGCACTTTCAAGAAATCTCACATAGTGAATTCAACAGAACAGTTCTTATCACTGGGGCACCTACACAAAATTTGCATAGCACAGGGGGGTGGAGGAGAATATGTAAAAGCAGTATTATGGCATTGCTTTGGTGCTAGAGCTGCAGCAGTACATTGCCTTAAAAATAGCAGCTGAGAAAAATGACTACCCGGCATGTTGTAGGCATAGTTACCTAGACTTCATTTGGCTACTCAGACGTTTCTTACTCTCCTTAAGAAATTGTCTATATCCTTTTACCCCTTATGCCATGTATGTCTTTTTTCCCATAGAAAGAGTTAAGGAAAAGCAACTACCAAAAATCATTAGTGTTTTTTTTTTTTCTATTTTTAAAGAAATGCAGCACAGCTTCCTAAACCCAGTTTGATAGGCAATTTACTTTTCCAAAGCTATAAATCTAAAAAAAGTTGTCATCAGGCAGCAGATTTTTTTCTGGAAACAAATGGCCCGAAACCAGGATGGGAAGAAACATCTAAGTGAAAAAATCTTATTACTGAGGGACTGCTAAGTGTGGTCTGCAAGAGCAGTGTCTTAGTCTGAAGAAGCACAAGAAGGCAAATCTGAAGCTGCTTTTTAAAAACTTGCTGAATTTTCTAACCTAGAGAAATTTCACTACAGACATTCCCACTGGTTTTAGCAATATTGGGAACCTTACTGAAGACAACATTGTTGCAGATGCAGCTGTTTTCAGTACTGTGCCAATTAAACTTACTCAGACTGATGGTATTAAACGCTGGCAGGCACACAAGTGCTAGCAATAATAAGGAAAAAAAAAATCGGATGGTGTAAGCTCAGGTAACCTTAGAAAGAGCTGCACAGACCGAGTGTCTCTGTAAGTTAAGTCTTTAAAGGATAGTAGTTGCTCTTTTCCTGAAGGCACCTAAGGCTGCTCATTATTTTCTTGATGAATTGCAGCATATTCTGTTATCATTTCTTTGTGCTCAGAGACATTAAAGCATCTGAGAAATGAGGTTGGAAAGACCACGCAAACAGTTTCAGAGATTATGCTGAATGTAAAGAGCATCTAGGGGTAAAATCCTAACCCACTTGGTGCTATGGTAATTGTAGCATCTGCTGTTTAAAAACAAAGAAGCACAGTAACTGATTTTCCTGAAAAAGAAAAATGATACTGCATCTCTTCTTTGAAAGAGTCAAATGTCTTTTGATGCTGTTTTTGGATGTGGAGCGGGAGATACTGAAAAAAAATCAGTAATTCTATAACAAGATACTAAGATTACAAGATTAAACAATGTAGGTAGAAAATGCCAGAATTAAAACTGTTTGTGTACATGAATTATAATTCAGTCTTTAATTATCGGTCCCTAACCTCTTTCAGTGCACGCAGAATGGACAATGCTGAATTAAGCATGGATATCTAATACTGCTTGTTCTCTGTTCATTGGTGGCTCATTGCTTTTCTGTGTGCCTACATTAATTTCTTTTAGCAGCGCTGCCATGAAGTGCAGGGTTGCTTTTAGTTCTGAAATATCAATATTACAGAAAAACTACTTATCAGTTCCAGGTGCCTAATAAGACTTGATTTTCAAGCAATATAAAATATGTAGAAAATATACTGTAAACTGCCTGTTGACTCTAGTTTCAGTAGTAAACCACCCTAAAGCAGACCCCAGCATATCAAAACAGGCATTGTGAAAACACAACTTGGTATTCCCCAACCCTACTAAAAATCCAATTCAAGCGATTTGGCACGTAACATTACCTAGAAAATTGTGGTAAATAGAATTTAGAGGTTTTAGGAGTTATTTAGAATTCTCTAGAAAACACTCAGCAGTCTTAGTCATGATCCAACTCTTTCTCTTCATATTTTTTTTCCAAATTCTTTCCAATTTTCCCAGAAATGGCACAGGGATTACACAGAAAACAGACACAGAAAACGCACAGCTCTGCTACAAATCAGAAAGTCTATTGTGTCCACTACAAAACAAAACACTTCTGTGCTCATATGAGGATGAAGCAGGAGGTCTCTGGTTACCTTTCAGTTATGCACTGAAGGTATGAATTGAAACTGTATAGGCAGCTTAAATTGTGTGCTGAATTTTGGAAACTCGGCGTGCTTACATGTAACGTAAATACTTATTGGGAGATCAAAGCTAGAAGAGGTCCTGGTCTCTTAAACAGAGATTTTTTACATCTGTTGGTACTATATTTCTTCTCTAGCCTTTCATTTCTCCCTTGTACATGCATGCACAATTTGCAGGCCGGGTCGTAATCCCCATTCCCTCTTCACAGCATAACAAATGGAAGCTTCTTTCTCCTCTGTTACATTTTGATAGAAAGTACTCGTTGTTGACCCTGAGGCAGAGCCATCTCTTTGTATACTGGAAGAAGCATGAAAAGGAGCACAAAAAGCCCAACACGAAGATGAGGGGCAAGCCAGTTGTCCCCCTTCACGGGGAAGGAGCTGCGGGCAGGCTGGTTTTCCTTCTCCACGCCCATCAACAGGGAGCATCTGCAAAGGCACCACAGGCCTTTAAGAAATTGGGAAGGTCTTTAAGAGGCAATCCTAATCCTGCTCCAAGCACCAAGCGCGCAGGTCGCAGGTGCAGAGGAAGGTGCAGCGTGGGCGGAGGTCTCCAGTCCAACCTGCTCCAAGCAGGGTCTGCCTTGCGGACAGAGCAGACGGCTCGGGGCTGTCTCCGGTCAGGGCTGGGGTGCATCCCTGCAGGGAGCCTGCACAACATCCTTGGGCAGCCTGTCCCCACCGTGAACACTTCCCTATGCCCAGCCTCAACCTCCATTCCCATTCGCACTGGCTGTCTCTAGGCCTCTCAACACGTCCTGCTGTGAAGACGATCTACAGACCGGTCACCTTGCTAAGGACCTACTCGCAGCCCCTGGGGGCTACTGCTGAGCCCCGCAGAGCCACCTCCTCCCACCCCTGGGCCCTCAGCCTCTCCTCACAGGGCAGGTGCTGCCACGCTCGGGCACCCCGGAAGGTGCCGCGTGTTCAGCGACGCCTTCCCCGAGCTGAGCGCAGCGCCCAGACGTGCCCGGACACCCACGGGAGCGCGGTGCGGTGCGGTGCGGTGCGGTGCGG
>VZSV01000023.1:5644059-5685522 GCA_013398735.1 Nothocercus julius | reverse complement strand
TGCAAATAAGGATGATTATACTTTCTAAGTTCCGAATTTCTTGGTTTCTCTTTAGGATTAAAAAAAAAAAAAAAAGAAATCAGGGCGTCATCCTATTTGTGTTCTTTATCTGCTCTTTTATTGTGTGGCCTGCCTTTCAAGATGTGATGACCTGGCTTCTGGATGAATATCATGCACTAAGCTCTTTAAACAAATTGAGACGTTATTTATAAATTTGAGTGTGAGTCCAAAGCTCTCTTCCTATCATTGTTCTTTTGTGGGGCTTTGATTACAATGCTGCAAAGTGTCACCAGCAGCCATAAACGCTGTGGTACCAATTTTAGGGCAGCATTTTTCCGCAGATCCTACTGGGTTGAAGTTAATCCCTCTTGAAGTTAATAGTATTGTGCATGCATGTGTATGGATAGAATGGGCTTAGGGAAGGTTACTCTATAAATCATCTCTGATTGACATAAAAGGATTTGGTTTGGAGTTTTCTCATCCAAATGATTATAATTTCCAGAAACAGCTTCTGAAATGAAAGCACTGGGAAGGAACATGTATTAGCCAAGTAAGGAGTAAACTTAGGGTGAGATGCTTTGATACTGGTAGCAGATAGCAAACAGTTCTATTGGGACATTCTTTTTCTTCTTGTAAAGCTGTCTAAGACCCAGTTTTAATTAAAACCGTGTAATTTATGGCTTCATTTGTCAGTGATGTATAGTACTTCACTTAGCTTTACTGCCTTATTTTCCTTTCTGCTAACATGTGTGCTACCAGAGCATTAGAAAAAAGCACTGCGAGGGCAGGACTCTGCAAACTTGCCCATCGGCAAATTCTGAGCAACTTGCATATTTCCAGGCTTGGAGTGTTTCAAATGGCAAATTACTGCTTTCACAGGGGAAAAAATATCTAAGAAACAAAGCTACATCCTTTAGGCATGTTCCTTAAGTCTCAAACAGGGATAAAGTCAATTCTTACGCTATCCTATAGAGACAACCAGTTAGAGAAGAGCCCCTGCTTGAAGACTGTTTCGTGCTGCCCTGTGTTACTTAGTAATGGCCCAAAAGGGCACTGGGCTGTAGCGTCTGCTCTGCTTGCTGCTCTTCTCCTGCCCAACAAGTTTCTATTTCTGCTTGCCATGCTGCTTTCTGCCTGGCATTGCCCCTCACGGTGATAAGTTGAGCTGTTCTCTCTTGCTTGAATTTCAGCTTTCTGCTGAGCTTGATCCTCCTGGAGCTTAGAACAGGACCTTCCTTTCCCGCTTTTTGGAGGTGCGGATCTCTGGGTTTATCAACAGTGTGTATCTGTGGTAGACAAGCTTGTTTTGTAATGAGCTCATTTGAACCCTCGAAGACCATCAAAACTGCAAGTTCTGCACATAATTATTTTGAAAGTGGAAGAGAGGGAGAGTTCCAACTTCTTAACAGCCTGGGCCACATGGAATAGGCTTATTGGCCTCCGTGCTCTGGAAATCTGCCTTCTGCTGTAGCTCTGATTTGATGATGTTTCCAGCAGTTGCAGTCAATTCATAAGAAATTTCTGATTTCCAGTAACTCTTGATATGATTTAGGACATAAGAGCAAATAAAGGCAGCCCTCTGACCTGTTGCTATCTCTTATTGGGGTTCCACAGTGATACCACCATGGACTGAACTGTTCTGATTTAGAGCATGTGGCCCAAAGAGCAGTTGCACTGCAGCCTTCATTCAGTCTGGCCTGAATTGTAGGCAGAGCGTGCAGTTTTCATGCATCCTATTCTCAAGTCATACACTTGCAGATGAAGAACATGGCTGACAGTGCTGATCTCGGGTGTAATTTGAAGACAAATTTAATTCTAGGCTCTCTTACAGGCAAGGAAGACAGTGTGCTGCTATCCAACTGTGATAGTGGATCTTGTTTTACCAGTGTTCAAAGCTTATTGGAATTGAAGGTAACTTGTGGTTTTTATTTTAATACCAGAAAATGCACTGTTGGAACTTACTAAATATCCAAAGTTCTGCATTCTGTTTCTCTGAATAAGATAAATTTACATGGCTCAATTTGGCAATTCTTTAGGATTATACAAAGTATATTAATGATATATTAATATTAATTAATTTGTATTTAATTTAAGTATTATGATTTGTAAGCAATTGCTTAAATTGCCAGTTGTTCATGGTATAACTTCTGTGTGAAAGTGACTTTACCAGGGACTGACTTCTGCAAAATTCCCTCGGTCTTTGGGTTGTGGCCCATGTGAAAGCCATATCGAGAGAATATGGATTAGTTATTGTTGGGTAATGCCACAATGGCTATTCTACTTGCTTAGTGAAATGTGAAAAGCAAGTGCTCTGTGGCATATGAGATTATAGAGCTGCATGAACTGCAAATGGGAAAACACTGTAGGAACACAGGGTTGTTCATTTTACAAGATTTAAAAAGTCAGTTTCAACTGCAGTAGTGACTGATGTTTGTAGTGGAGCTCTGCAAAACGCTGCATTACAGCATCTCCTCAAGTGCTGTTGCATGCCCAGCAAGCTGTGTAGGCACTGCTGACAAAAATGCTTAGCGCTGTGTAATGTCAGTTTTCAGTCCATGGCTTGATCTCTGCTTGTTGTGTTCTCTGTGTAGTGCCTTGCATTTGACATGCTGCTTCCTGAGCAGGTTGCAGTGGTGTTTTCTTCATTGTTGTTGTTTCTGTTTGTTTTTGGAAGATAAAACAGAAACAAAAGCTGAACAAATTGAT
Organism: Nothocercus julius; assembly: GCA_013398735.1. Classification (NCBI taxonomy): domain Eukaryota; kingdom Metazoa; phylum Chordata; class Aves; order Tinamiformes; family Tinamidae; genus Nothocercus; species Nothocercus julius. The sequence goes on along the minus strand of VZSV01000023.1, from coordinate 5,682,816 downwards.
GCTATTGCTATATGAAACTTCAAAGCCTAACAGGAGCATCCTCCAAATCCTGTTTCCATTCCCCCCAAATTCTCTATATCTCATTGCCTTCGACATTCATGTACTTAACTGGGGCTTAATTTTTATTATGAGAGTAGAAGACTGGCGACTGGACTCAAGTATGCGTTGTTTAGAAGGCCTCACTTTTCTTGAGTCGGCCCCTCTCATCCAAACTGATGGGCTGCTGTGAATATTTACTGAAGCAAGCAGCAAATTGGAGTTTGCTTTGTTTATTTTTCCTCTTAATAGCTGTGATAAGTTACTACTGCCATTCCTCTATGGAGCTGCTTTCTGTAGTAGCAGCTTGGCTCTTTACACACCTTGCTGTGAAGGAACGTGGCAGGAGGAGCTTCTCTGTAAAACCAGGCGCTCCTTTGTCAAACTCCACCGGGTTCATTTAGAAGTGTGTTTAATTTAAAGGAGGTGCCAATTCACTGGCTTTGAAAAGACTTGTTATAATATCTACTAAGGCACTTAGCCTTTGGTTGTTCTCGGTGCCCACCCCCTGATGCCTCCTGAAGGAGGTGGTGCAGTTTGTCTTTAATTACCCGGGTATTATTAAGTTATACAGCCTGGGTGCTCTGTAAGGCTGCCTGAAAGGCAGCACAATAGGGTTAGCTAAGGACAGTATAAAGGGGACTGCAAGTTGCATTGCTGCTCCAGCTTTGAGTCTTTTCTTCTGCCTCTAACGTTGTCTATGTGGCTTTCTGTTTGCAAAGCCCTGCTTCTAGAGAAACATTCGCTAGAAAAAGCTGTCCAGTCACCAGAAAATAAAAATAGACTCTGAAAAAAAAAGTTGGATTCAACTTGGTTTTGACTTAAATTACTTGCACTGATGACAAAGCAGAGTTTAACCAAATATTTATTATTGAAATTACTCTATAATTAGTAGTGTTACACAGCTAAATGTAACACCGAATTTTACTGTAAATTGCTGCTATCCCATTACTGTGTCTTGAGAAGTATAGAGTACAACTGTGGTATTCTTTTTAGTGGTCTGGATAAGAATTTGACTACAACATTTTAAGAACATACTTTGTGTTTTTAATAACATTCTTCAGTGTATATTTAAAATGCGTGATATGATCTCTTACCACAATGGAAAATTAGAATAGCTTTTTCAAATTTAAAATACTCTGTCATCCTGCGTTTGGGATTTAAAAATATATGTTCTTATTGCTTTGAATTGGTAATAGGCAGACTGTTAACTTGTCACTGTCTGATTCAGCAGGTTTCCTACTACCTCAGGAAAAATAAAGCCAAATTAAAATTTGCTTTAAAAAATAAGTACTTGGATTCACATTTATTCAAAAAATCTTTGTTGCTTCCAGTTACTCACAAGACCAAGGGTTCTTTTTAGTAAACATTTTGGAATGTACTGAATATACCCTGCAGGTATGAAAAACATGACATAATCTCCATTGAGTTTTATATTTCAATTTTAGATCTGAAAACTCATGTTCAATTTCCAGTACAGTATTTTGGACCTTAGAGGCATTGTTTTTAAATTAACTGTACTTTCTGCCATTTCCTAGGTTGTAAGAAGCTTACTTGTGTCTTTATATCACCTGCTCTGTTTCCCTCTTTTGAAGGTGTGAAGTGCCTACCTATTAATCTTCTGTGGGAGGACTTGATCCTTTTGTTTTTATAGCTTTTTGGGTACCTTTCCTGGTAGGATGCTGCTGGACATGCATCTGAAGCAAACTCAACTTTTGTAAAAGAGACACCAAAAATGTGATAGAATAAACTTTATACTTATACCAGGGCTTAGGGTTAAGGTTGCTTGTGTCCGCTCTAGTCAGTGCTTTGGTATTGAAGTAATCTTTGACAAGAGCTTAGCAACTTAGTGATCCATTGCAGCTGTGCTGATCAAGCCTAGGATTACTGCAAATCAGTGCTAGTACTTTCTCTGCCACCCAAATTGCAAATTAGTGTTAAACTTATTTTTGACTTCTAATTTCTCGCGTTAACTAACTTATGATTTTGAATGTGTGGACTCACTTTACCAGTATGCGTTCTCCTTTCTTTGTGTGCCAGATGTGTCATATGGAACAAAAAATTTGGAGGTAGTTGAGATGGATGAGCTTGTAGATATTTCTGGTTTTGTTGCTTGTTTGTTTGTTTTCCTGTCTCGAATATGGGGTTTGCTTACCTTATGGGACCATTGTAACTTTCAAGTGTGTTGGAATGCTTTCATTAATGTGAGGAAAGCATACATTTCTGTAGCCTGAAATCCTTACTCTGTCTTTTAATTCAATTCAGTAGAAAAGGTAAAACACTTAACCACATTAAAAGATTAAGACTTTTTTTTTTTTTAAAGTTTACTCCATCTTTGATATCCCTATTTCATTTTGGTAAGTATGGATGTTAGTTCATTTCCTTGGGATACTTGCGAAGTAGAATGACAGAATTAGAGAACAGACTGAATACTTGAGTATAATTAAAAAAAAAAAGAAAAAAATTACAATATTACCACTACATTTTTTTCCTGAAATGTGTGTATAAGTGAATTTGGAAGTAGTTTTCACTGCAGTATTACCTTGTGGGGGAGAAAATTCTTGGAGAAAAGATGTTTTCTCTGTAAAAATGCTTGTTTTAAAAAGAGACTTACATTGGCAGATAGATCTATGTCAAAAACTTTATCCAAATGCAAAATGAAGTCTTATGAAACATGGTAGCAGAAAAAGTTCAGAATGCGGGAAAGTATGAGTGTGATATATTAGTCTATTTATAAGAGTACCAAATTATCTTTGTTATACACGGTATAGTGATTTTTGAGTTACAGGACCTGAAGAGGTTGAAGCCAAAAGATTGTTTCCTCTTCCCTCCACCACTCCCAATGGTTTTGGCAAAGTTAATAAAAAATATATGCTTGACAGTTGTGGTTTTTTTTTTTCTTTTTTCTTTTCAAATTTTAAGACTTCATTTACATATTTACCCTAAAAAGACATTTCTACAGTTGTTAAATTTTGCATATACTAAGTGTGGTTTTATGCTGTATCATTCCTAAGATAACAAATGACATAGAATGCTTGCTAGAAGAATCAGTGTACGATCTGTTGACTGGACAACATACAACAAATAGTAATATTAAGTGTATGTTACATGACTTTTAGTTATGTCAAAAAAAAAAAAGTAAACAGACATTTCTTCTAGAAGAAGACTTTATTCTTCTGGCAGATTCTTTTCATTACTGAAGCTTTTTTGCTGACTGAAGCTTTGTTTTAGGTAACCTGGATAGTAAGTGTTGATCATGTTATTGTGATGGCGAGCTAAGTTAAAGGAAAATAATTTGACTATATTTGCAGATATCCTGTTCAATGCAGTTTTATTCTTTGCATAAAACAGAATAATAACTTCAAACAAAGCTAAGGATGGATCCAGAGCCCAGTAGAGTTCTTAGAGCTGTTCCTAGTTATTGTTCTTGAAGAATACTTTTAATTTTTGAGTTACATTTCAAGGCTTGAGATTTCAAAATGTTTTTGATTATTTGGAGAAAGTTTCATGAAATCATCTAGCTTCAGGGGAGAGCCCATCCTGCATTTTGGTGTGAACGTAAACCTAAAAATAAAAAATACCATCTTTATCAACGTTTTTTATGGGTCACCAGTAGAAGAGGTGGATAATTATACGTTTAAGAATTTAAAGAACTTCTCATAGAAGAGTGTGTGTGTGTGTGTATATATGTGTGTATATATATATATATATATATAAATCTTACAGAAGATAAATGGAGCTTTATACAGCTATTTTCTTTTACTTTGTCTATTCACATTGAGAGTGAAATCTCTGCTCTGACCACGCTCTTTTTGGTGATCACTTGATTAACTACCATTTCAAAGGGGAAACTGCTGTATTTTGAGCAATGATGAAAATCAGAGCAGCTGCACTACTCTGATTTTGTTGTATAGCAACATTTTTTTTTTTTAAACTGAAGATAGGTTCTAGTTGTCAGAACTTGTACAGTGTAATATATAAAGAAGTTACTCCAGTTTATATAATGGGTAAGTGCTCTAATTTTTTTTCTTTTTTTAAATAGGAGCTAGTTCAAGTCAATATTATAAAACATAATGATATTCTTGTGGGATTTTTCAGTTCCTTCTAACATTAGTAAAAATACTGTTTTCTGTAATAGGATTTCATTGCATTTTCTTTGAGTGTTCTTTTCTATTCTGGCTTACACTGTGTAAGTTTTTTTCTTTAAATTTTGAATTCATTTGAATTAGATTTTGTAGTTTCCTTCTTTCAGAGAGAAAAAGAAACTTCAGTAGATTTTGTTCTGAATTTTAGTGAGGTTAAATAATTTTCTTGTGCAATAAATAGCTGAGCTGAAACTTAGAGGCACACTGAGTACTTGAAGATTTTGTTAGAAGAACACCGGCTTTGTCAGCCTTACTAGTTAGCTGTTGCTTAGGGTTTCTGTAGCTTGTCAGGTCTTGTTTGTTCTTCCCTCACCCTAATTACCTATATAAAATGAAGTAAAAACATTCCTTTTATTTGGAGAAATGCTGTTTCTCTTGGGTGTTGAGTTTTTCAGGTGTTTTAGGAAAAGCTGATCTTTAAGTAGCTTTCGTTTCTGCCTCTCACCATGTGTTGTTACCTCCCTCCTAGTCTGTTTGCTGTGTGTGGGAATGTGAGGAACAGCTCTGGGCTGGGATGGCATTGGTTTGCTGCCATATAATGTTTAAATTCTTGAATATAGCTCATCTTGATCTGATAGAAAGGACCTGTGTATGCATATACATTGCAAGGGTTTTGCAGGCTAAATGCGACCCTTAGGTTACTCTGTTACACAAATGTGGGATTTTTTTGCACTTATGTCTTTCCCAGATGTGTTTGGCTACATTATTCCTGCATGATGGAACAACATTAGTTTGTTTTCTGTATGGATAGAGAGCTGGAAAGATTAGCAGTGTGTGTTTCTCCTGTAAAATGTAGGAGGAAAAAGATCACAAAATCAAACTATTGACATCTGTCAAAACAGAGCTGCCTGAATATGAAATATTCCTACTAAACCAGCAAGAAACTGCTGTAATGGGAGTTCTACCTGTATCATGTTTTTTAGTTGTTTATTTGTCATTGGTAAGAGTGTTACACGTGATCTTTTATGAAGGATAACAAACTACTTTGCCATGAGATTTTTGCAGGATTAAAGTTATAATTATTTCCACTTTTCAGTAACATAGCTTAAAGTTTACAAAATTTGGTTCCTGTAATCATATTTTGTCTAAAATGAAATGCATCACTTAAAATAGGAAGCTGGTTACCTGTAGCCTGTGTATGGAGGCTATGTAGGAAGCAGAAGTCAGCTTTCATCTTCAATAGGATTTTTTAGATTTTTTTTGTTATATATATATTTTTTAATTTGTTTGCTTTTTCACCCCACTCACCCTGTTTTGGTTTATCCTCTAGAGGAGTGATTCGCTGTGTCTTCCTAGCTCCAAGCTCTGTGTAACCATTTCCTCATGGTCTTTCTTCTGCCCTTTTCAGTTCTCCTACTGAATTATTTTTTAGCTTGTTGCTGTTATTGTTTGTGAAGACTTGGCCTGCTGCTCAGAGGCATCCTGTTTGTAATGGATTGAGAATGGTGTGATGGTGATGTGCTCTCAAAGTGTGCATAACTTTTTTCACACCTCCTGTGAGCAATAGAATGTTTACCTGATCCACAGGTAGGACTTTTGAACTGTGTTAATCAAGTACGAAAGGTTTCTTGCTGCTCTATACAAAGGTGATGACATTCAGGGCTTTAAATGAAACTGAAGAAACCAGAATTCTTTGTTTAAAAAATGGCAGCATAGCTAGTGCTGCAAAAGAGAAGATCTAAAATAGTTCTTGTATCAAAAGGATTGCAATTTTTCTTGCAACACTGGGCTAAGCTGATGTTGTCCCTTCCAGTGCTTCTGTCCTCCAGTTTGGGAAATGGTTCTTGTTGCTTTTACCTTGCTGGCTAAAGGGAGATGCCTTGTTATCTTCTGAGATATGTCTTCCCTTTGCACTTAAAAAAAAAAAAAAAAAAAAAAAAAAAAAAAATCATTTTACTGACCTGTCTATGTGCTTGAAAAGCACTGCCATAGGCTACACTTACTTCTCAGGAGTATGTGATGGTTCACACGACAAAATTGCCTTTGATGCTGATACCCTGAAGGGCTGCTAATTCTGCAAAGAGCAAAAGGATCTTGCCAGGGCCTTCTCAGCAGTTCAGTGCTGTTAGCCAAAGGAGTGTTGTTCTGTGTTCAGTTCCCTAGTTTGATCTGCTACTCCTTTGAATTGCTTCTGTGCTTTATTGTTTTGCTATTAGTGTGTAAAACACACTTGCAAATTTTAGTGTAGAAATCTTGAGGAACCAAGCAGAAAGCTCAAACTAAGCTTTAAATTCCTAGCTTGCCACTGCCCAGGGAGAAGTGATAGTCAGAGAAGTCACTAATGTTCTTGTAGAGCCCACCTGAGCACAAACTCCAAAGACTTTGAGCTCCACGAGGCTTCCCTTCTTGTCTGGGGTTATGAACAGGCCTTAACTTTGAGGCGCGGAAGGAAGAGAAAAGAAAGAATCTGAAGCCGTGTGGACTTCTCTGTTTTTCAGCCATGGTCACCTGTGCTCTGCTTTCTCTTCCCTGCAGCCTGGTACCCTGTTTGGGTGAACTGTACCTGCTCCAGTGTGTGGAAATAGGCTGGTAATCTTTTTTTCTTGCTACATCTAGCAGGCTCTTTGGCCAGCATTGCTAGGAATGGCCATGCTCAAAGGTCTGACCAGCGGATGGTTCTTGAATAGCATGAAGCAGAAAAAAGTTACACAAGTAGGGGGCTCATGCAAAGACACTGCATTCCTGTGGTTTTGTGCTCACAAGACATTTGAGTCAACACAGTAATGTACGATCAATAAAATGCTGCTTTGCTTCCTGTAGGCAGTTTTATTTCCTCTTTTTGCATAGGCGGCTTTGACTGTTAAACATTTAACTCCATCTGAAAAGCGAAAATAGTTCTAGAACATCTTTTCAAGCTGTTGTTGTTGACTTAAATTTGAAGAATGTGTAAGAAATATAGCAGTACTAACTAGTAGAACTAATCTCTTCCTCTGCTTACGTTAGACTGCCATTGCCTCCAGTAATACCCTATTTTTAAATTGGGTGACTTTTCAATTGAAAAAAAATATAGTATCAAGATGGTTAATTATAGTAATTTATTGAAGCTGTTACCAGGAATGCTCCCTAGAGAAGATTTTGAAATACAGCAATTGGTAAGCATATAGAAAGTGTTGTGTTTTGGAAGAACTTTTTATCCTTTCAGGGATGGGGGAAGAATGCCATCCATATGTCTCGACTCAGTGCAAACATGCTTTAGAGAGTATTTCTTTAAATGGAAGGCTATATGAAAAAAAATCTTTTGAAATTTCTAATTTAAATTAAATCCTTTTTTTAATGGCATGACATTTTTCTGAGATCTTATGATGACTGTATTTTTACTTTGTAGTTTACATAAGTACTAAGAAAGCAGGTTGACATTAAAACATGAGGGATCTCCTGAGCTTTCTGGAAAGGTGAGATGACATTATGAGAGCTCTAAATCAGATCTCCTGAATTCCTGTAATAAGATGCCAAAATGCTTCACTTTTTCTTTCCCCCTGCAGTGTTATGAGAATTGTAACATGATTTATAGTGTATTTTTCTTCTTTCTCCTTGTCGAGCAACTGAATTAAGCAACTTAAATTCTATGAAGGCTGCGAATGAACTTCCCTGAATTGTTGTATAATAGAAACTTCTAACATAAACAGGTGTTTGCTCTTAAAGAGAATATTACACAAGTTAATATAGTCAATCTCTTCAGTGTGACCAAAGTGCTTTATATATTGTCTATAAGTTTATAGATTTATGGAATCATTACGCTTGCAAAAGACCTTTGAGATCATTGAGTCCAACCATAAACCCATCACCACCCTGCCTGCTAACCCATGTCCCTCAGTGCCTTATCTACACGTTTCCTGAACACTGCCAGGGATGGTGACTCCACCACTTCCCTGGGCAGCCTGTTCCAATGCTTCACCACTCTTTCCATGTAGAAATTCTTCCTAGTGTCTAACCTGAATCTTCCCTGGTACAACTTGAGGACATTTCCTCTTGTCCTGTTGGTAGCTCTTCGGAGAAGAGAATGACTCCCGAACATGTTCCTGTATCTAAACTGTCGCTGCAACTTTGAAACTGTCCGTTAATGCCCGAACCACAAGGAGATGAGCTACTCAGCTCTGAGGGAAGGAGCCCTCAGAGGTTCAGGTGTTCAGGACACCGCATACCCAGTGGGGGTGACCTCTGGCTCCAGGCTAACAGGACACCGTGCTCCATAAAATAAACTGCAGCAAGATCTGTTGCCTGTGATGAGGAACGGCTGCTACCAAAATCTGAGGATGACTATATGAAGTCTTGGTGAACTAAGTTTGAATGCATGCAAATGCACTGTGACTCTTTGACCAAAAATATTGGATTTGCTATGTGTGAGATGAGACTGTCTATATCAACCTTTCTGCATTATCAGTTGAAATATTTGCAGTCATCACAGCTTTATAATGTGCCTTTCTTGCTTTTATATGGTGGTCAACTAACTGCAGCTGCATGTTTTTCAGTGCAGATAATCCTGGATTAAGGGCATGGACACACACAGTCAGAACTCATCATGAAGGTCCAACAAGTTTGCCTAATACCAGCTGAAAGTGATTTATATAGCTAGATTTGGTTCAGCTAACTTCTTTCAGCAGCTTTCGAATGAATGAGTATTGGTGTAGAAAAAAGCAAGTTGAGTGTTAGTCTCTTTACAATAAAATCTTTAGTTTTTTTTTTAATATATATTTGAAATATTTTCCCCTTTTGTTCCTTTATCTTTTTTCCATTCACAGTCTGATTCTCCACTTTACATTGTGATAGTTGCAGAAGTAGTAATATGGAATATTGACATTTATAAGCATGAAACTAAACACAGAAGTTGAAATCCTTGGTCTGTCAGCATACTAGTCATCGAGGTACAAGAATTGATGAGTTCCTGTAGTTTTAAGTTTCCTGTCTGCAAGCTTCTTTTAGCTGGCAGTGACAAATAAGGTTTTGTCTTTCTTGTAAGCCTCCTCAGTGTTCACTTGAAGTTTGCTTGTAAGCATCAGGAATACAAATATTTAAACTAAGTTCTCATGAAAGCCGTAGTGAAGCATGGTTTTCTGTGACTTTGTCTTCCTCTATAACAAAATGCCAACTTTCTTCCTGTTCCCCAAAAATGTTTCAGTGCTGTCAATACCTTTCTTTCCTTTGTTTCCATCCGTTATCCCTTAGCTACCAGATACTTCTAAGTCTGTCTGTGTTTGGTCTGGTGGTGTGCAGATACTAACTGTGAAGCTAGCAAGTCGCAGAGTATACGATTATGGGCTTGTTCTATAGACTCTGAACTCTGTCTCTTTCCTGCGTTGCTGCTTTCATGAATCTGGTAGGAATTGAATATTAAGATCTCTGAATTACAGCCAAATTCACTTAAAATTGAGCATTAAACTTAGTAATTATTAGAGAAAGATAACAAACAGCTAGGCAATGTGATGACATGAACCTTACTTCTGTAGGAAACCGGGCAATAGCTGTAAACCGGCCTTGGTTTGGAATTGAAAACTGTCTTTGTCCCTTGATTCCTGAAACATCTTATGTCAGGCAGTATTTCTTGGTGTTGGTTTATTTACATTGCAAACTGATTTGAGGTAGTTCTGCTTTTGTGAAGTACTTGGCATCTGTGATCAGACACAGGAATGCCTTTATGTTCTTCCATCACGTGTCTTATTTTCAGATTCCCATGCTTGTGTCCCTCTTATACTGAGGATCCCCAAACTGGACAGTCTGTATAGTATAGATAGGGTCATGATGCCAAAAGAACAGTGTACAGTAAATCCGTATGTGTCTTATGTATGGGAGAGATTCTGCTAGTTCTATCTCTTAATGCTGTCATCAATAGCCTGTGTACATTTTGCTAGTGATTACCTTGGCACTCCTTTTAAGACCAAAAGAGCTTGTGTTTGGTTCCAGAGTCCGACTTCCCAGCTTGTGTACTGGGAATGTGCTTCAGATGGTGGCAGAGGGGGTGGGGAGAGACAGCAAAGAGAAAAAGAAGCCAATACAGAACATGGGTTTCATTTGGAAGGTTAAAATAAATAAATAAATAAGCTCATTATTTATTACATTTTTAAATGTTACAGTTTAGAAATAATGTGTTTTAGCTTCTAGATTGAAGGCAAGAGATTCTTCTGTTTTGTGTCTGTTTGATCACTGCTTGTACAGGTAAGTCTTGAGGAGATGATGACTGGGGCTTAAGCCTTGAATGTGAGGCACAGTTGGTGGACTTAGGGCAGTTACGGGAAGCTTATGATTGGGAGATAGTAATGTTTCGAGTTTTAATTGGGATTTCTCAATTAATTTAGCAGAACTTTTCCCCCACTCCTTACTTGAAGCAAAAAGCGGAAGAAAGTGAGAAAAAATAGCAAATGGCAGTTTGCAAATATTTACTCAATTTCAACAGAAGCATTAGCCATCAGGCAAATCTGGCTGCTATACAAGCTCGCTGTATGCATCTTGCATGCATGCATGATGACTTTTGTTCCAAAAACACTTCAACTGGTTTGCTACATCCTTTTTAAGCTCTTAAGCTGACTCAGCTGAATGTGTCTTATTTAGCAATTCAAATCTGTGACAATTTATCATGAGTAGAAGGATTTGCTTCCTCCTTTTTTTGCAAATAGGAAAAGAAGTGTTAAGAAGCTGAAGGATGTTGCAAAGTACATAAAATACTGTCATGGAAGTTACTTTAGTGACAGTTAAATCATTTGACGAGTGTCTTTCAGTAAGTAGACAAGTTCTGCTCTGACATACCTGTGTGAGAAATGATTCTCTGCTAATCTGGAAGACTTAATATTATGTAAGTTAGAGTTTTATTAGATTTGTTTATTTTGCTTCAGTGTTTTAACACAAATCTCAATAGATCCTCCCAAAGCAAAAATCCAGTACTTTAGATTTTATCTTTTTCTTAGCATACTGTCTAAAGAACCATCTGATGCCTGATGTCTTCACATTCATTTTTTCAACAACATCTGTGAAATTATCCTTGATAATCCTTGTAATGAGGATTCTCTTGAAATCTTAGCCCTAGTTTGGTTATTACCGTCTTATTAGATATTAGTATTAATCTATTACCAGAACATTCTAGTACTACAATAAAAAAGCAAACTACAAATTTGCTTTTGTTCTGTAATACTCTCAGCTATTTGGCTCCTTGACCTATGTATTTTGCCCTTTTGACTTACCCATTGCCTTTTTATGCATCATAAACTATCCATTATTATATATGCATCCTGTTCCAGGTTAATTAAAATTGCTTGCTAGGGCAAATTTCTGGAAAATTTCCCCCCTCATAAAGATTTTTAACCAAACGTGTGCCTTGATTCAAGTACAAAACTTAGTTTTTCCCAGGTGCTCCCCAATTGCTTCAGATCAGGAGAGGACTTAGTGACAAACCACAAAATTGTGTGGGCTGGAGGATAACAGGTGCCATATCTGCTAAATGGATGTAGCCCTCAAACATTTTTCGAAGAATTTTGGGAGTAGCAGGAGAGAAAAATTCTGTGATAGGCCCCAAAAGCTGGTAAATGACACTGTCCTCAGAACTGGTAAGAAAACGTAAAATATGATTGATAAAATGAAGCCAAACACCCTGCGCAGAAAACAAACAGAGCTGCTTTTAAGTGTGGAAGCAGTGCCCTTTCTTTTTCCCTGACCTTAAACATGTGGGAAAGAAGACAGTTTCTGAGCAAGGGGAAAAGGAAATTGTCTCATTTACTAAATCCTTTTCCTATCAGGAAGTACGCATCACGATTATATGCTTGGCAAGGAGGAGTACATATTTTGGCACATATGTCTCTTCGTGACTCTCACAGTCTGCCAGTATTGCAGGCAACGCGAGCAGCCATCTGGTCCCAGGCAGTTTTGATTATAAATGGCAGTGCCTGCAGCAGGGGAGGAGGCTCCTTGGGGATAGGCACTGTTTGCTCCCCTTGGCACGTCTGCCTGTCCTAGGGCATTGGATAAGAGCGGGTAAGGAGATCCTGTGCAGATTTGTTTAACTTGGAGCATGTTCCAGGCCAGCTGTGATGGAACCAAAGGTCTGCAGTCTAGTGGTGCCTGATAGTGATTCTTTAAACCATTTTTTGAGCTTGGAGTGCCAACCCCCAGAAATGCATGCTTGTGAGGGTGACGCTATTTGTAAGGTATCTTGTAGACAGTACTTGCCTGCTTGCCGAATACAAACCAAATCGTTCTTCTCCACGTGTACAGTTAGATGTCTTGTGTGTTTTTTTCTGAGGTCAGACAGTGTTGTGAACTTCAGTGCCCAGTCAGTGATCACACACACACTGATGCCCGTGCTATTTGCCAGGAGGTTGGGTGGTTTCCCCAGATGCTGGAGAACAGGGGCCAAAATCCATCCAGTTAAACATAGCGAATGTTGTTTTGTTAGGACAGACTTTGTGTGATAATGATGAACATGCTAAAATCTTATTTACATGTTTTAAAGTGGGGAAAACTTATAAAACATGAACAGATGCAAATGAAGTGAACAGATGCACTTATATGGGAAAAGATCCTGAGGGAAGGATTGGGTGTCCAACAACCTTTGGCTTTCAGAAATAATTTGGTACCTATTTTTTAATGTGTTGTCTTTCAAGAATTTCCAAATTGTTCAGATATTTAAACTGTGTTTAAAATAAGGTTCTAGCTGTTTATGTAACAGCTATAAAGACAGCTTATTTTACCTGAACTCAGGTAGCTGAAGTATTGCTTTAACAGAGTGTGAGTATTTTATGTAAACATGTTTCTCTTAAGTTATTTGGAAAGAAAAAAGCTCTGAAATTTTACACATGCAATCTACTTATACATTTTAATATGATTCTGTGGAATTACTGTGAAGAGTACCAGCTTATATGATCCTGTAAATGTCATCTTCAAATTTCATTTTTTGAGTTTTTTGTATATAAGGCATATTTTAAAATGTGTGGAGCTTAAATTTTTAAATCTTATATATTCCCTTTAATACTTATGTGTCATATTCCTTACATACTTGTTTCCAGTCTCCCCAAAATTGTTTGTTTGACTGTAGGCTGCCTTTATGGAACAGTTAAATACATATTCTCTTTATGATTTTTTTTTGACAAAATTTAAAGTCACTCAGTTCCCTCACATACTAAGGAGGTATTTAGATTTCTTGTGGAATGCAAGATGGTCTTACTGTAGAGAAGCAAACTTTCATCTAAACAGTCATTGTCTATCAATGTCCTTTTTAACTTAGTATTAGCTACGTATTGTGGTGTATATTTCTGCCCTATAATTAATGTCACTACCTTCATATTTGGTTGTGTGAAATAGCTGACAATAATGATGTCAGTGCATTTTGCTCAAATATACTGGATATGTGTTAGTCTGGAATTTAATCTCAGATATAGTTTAAAATTTCAACAAGGACACCTGCTGCTACAGACGGGAAAAACTTTAGCTAGTGTGCACATAGAAACAACTTTGCATTCTTCAAAAAAATCAGATTAACAGAACAACATGCTTGTTTCTCCTCCTCTTCAGAGGAGTCCTGAAGAGTGGCCAACTGAAGGGCTGTTGAAATAACTGTACAGAATTCCCTACAGACACAATTACATCTACCATATGGAAAGTGCTTTGTGCCTTACAAGACTAATGGTGTTGAGTATTACTTAGTCATGAAGATAAAGGAGTTGGGCTTTAGAAGGGGCAGAAGACCTACTGTGAAGCCTAGAAGCCGAGATCCTAATGTCACTGATACATTTGTGCTTCTCTGTGAAGACCTTCACTAGACCAGATTGCACCAAGAAGCAGAGCTCTGAAGTGAGTACCGCAGCTTGTGAGGCTTGGTCTTGATCTCCAGGTATTTTTCTTGAGCCAGGGATCCTAAATCTCAATGCTGTGAACCTGATATTTCATAAGTGATTTTAGCCTTTGGCAAGACAAAATAGGTTACTGTGGTATGATTAAGGGAGGAGTTGTTCTTGCAGATAAAATAACTATTGTCTATATAGGATAAAAACAAAACAGAACGGTTTGGTTATTTACTGTAATTCCCTTGGCTGCAGTCCTTGTTTAGGAAGCTTCTGCCCTTGTACACATCTTTCCTTTTCTTCCTCTTCCTCATCCCAGTGTACAAAATTGCTGCTTCACCTTTTTCTACGCCTCCTATGAAGATAAAGACAATGCCTTTTTGTTTCAGTTGGCCGTTTAGGTAACTTCTTTCTAAGCCAGGAATGTGAAATGGTTCATTTTGCGCATCAGTCCGATCTCTTTTGAGCCAAGATAGTAATGAATTATTATAGATGTAGTAATGAATTATTATAGATGTAGCAGATAGTATGCAACATCAGTCTTCCATGTATGAAACTGATGTTCCTTCAGTTGTTACTTGTTAGGATGTAGTAGGAACAGGAATGGACACACTTGCTGTGCCCTGTGATAAAAAATCAAGTGAAAGAGCTTTCATTTTTGTCAAGGGTGTGGGTTGATGCTGGGTTTCCCTGGCCAGATACCATAGTTAACTAGTAGCTGTTCATTAGTTTTGAATGAAATAAGCAATGCTTATTGCTTAGTTAGTAGGAAGTTATTTTGGGGTCTTCCTAATTGCTATAGAAAGCATTATTTTCGGCATGAATTATAAGGATTTCTGGATTACAGAGTCCTTCTCTGAGGTCACTCTTGTGCTCATTTTGCACTGCCTTTGAAAGTCATGAAAAAACCCTACACTGTTCTGCTCTGAGTGTGAGTGAGTCTGGGCTTTCTTAATCTGTCTGCACAACAATCTTGCTGGTTGCTAAAACATCCCTTTCCAAACTGGCATGCAGTTGGCCTTTGCAATTTTCTCCCTTAATCCATACAAAGAATGTCAATATTGCATATCAGCTTCTGGATTGTGTTATAAAATTGTTTACCCTAACAGAAAAGAGAATTTTTTTTTCTTATTTGAAAGAGGAGGATATCCTTTAAATCTAGAAGTCATTTCTAGAGCATGACTATGCTAATCAAGTACAAAGCCTTTTAAGAATAAAATGGTGGCTATTGTTTTACCTTGTATTCAAGAAAATTAGATGAGGAGTTTCTGAATTTTAGTTGGCGTCTTTTAAGCATGAAATCTTTTAAGCATATTATGTCACTTTTTTGTCTTTTGTTTGCAATTCAGTACAATCAGTTAGGTTTGCTCTTCGTTTGTGTATGCTGTCATGTAGTGAATCTTAGAATTAACTTTCTAGTAATCAAACCTGCCTTGGTTGTGGTAGTGAGTTAGTTGCTTTGTAGGACTTTGGCCCTGCATGTTTAGCTCACCTGTTGTTTACTTGAATAAACCCAGGGCAGAGCATCTAAAGAAGCAAGCGACGTGGTAAGAACAGATCTGTCGTGCCACTCAAAAGTTGTTCCTGTATGTTACTGAGCAGTTGAATTCTTATCTTCTTAAGAATATAAACGGTAACGTTTCTGCAACCAGTTAAGAGGGTTTAGAAATAGTTCGTAAGACCGTTGGCTGGTAGAAACCGCTTCTCTGTAAGTGTGGTGAACATTAACAGGGAGAGATTAAAGAAGCCGTAAGAGCACTTCAGGTGTCATTTTCTGTCTTCCTTGTGATTATCAAGAACTTGAATGCTTAAAGCAGTATCTAGGTGAAGTTGATGCTTTGTATACATCACAGTCCAGAGACTGTAGAGTGGATGGGGAGAATGGTTTTTAAACATTTGAGAATGAACCTCCAGCTGAGATGCACTGGCAAGTTACAGATATTACAGATTAAAGAGCAGTGTTGAAGGGGAAAAGGTAGATGTCATACAATGATTTGTAGAAATGTACACAGTGAAGTCTTTAGATTGCAGGGAGCTGATGGCAGCAGTTCAGTTAAATTAAGATTAAATATAGCTGCACACGGAGGGAAGGTTGTAAAGTGAGGGAAAATGTATGGTATAGGCCTGGATAGTAACTCTAAGCTGATTGCAGAAGAACATCTCCCGAGGTCCTCCAGGAAGTCTTAATGAAACAATTCAGAGGGCATTTAACTGCAGCTGGAAGCAATTCCTCCTTGCTTTGTTTCAGTAGTAATATTACTTTGTTGTTTTTAATAAAAAGTAAGTTCAATTTTAAATGCTTGATTTGAAATAAACCACTGTGAAGGCTGATATGAATGATTACAGAAAACATGGGTAAGAAAGCTGAGCTTTTGTTTTGTTTGCATGGACTTTTCTTGGCTTTACCCAAGCTTGTGGGGGTGCGGGGATAAGTAAAATTTGGTATGGGTAGAGAAAAAAGGAAAATCAAGGTTATGTGATTCCTTTTTGTGAATGAAGAAAATCTTGGCTGTCATTCCCTTAATAATCCTTTTTAATTTGACATGTTGCTTGAGAAGTAAAGTAGGGTTATTGTTTTTTTAATTATTTTTTTTCCACAGGCTAAAATTTTGTAATTTCTTTATTTGGCAAAGATGAGTGTTCTTGGTTGCAGGCTTTTTATACTTAAACTTTGTAAATTGAGTACCATCTTTAGCACAGTTTGTTCAGATCATTTATATGGAAACAATAGCACCTTTAGTTTCTTTTGGTTTTCCTCTTAAAATAATGATGCAAGTAAATACTCAGTGATCAGAACACTAAAGATCCTAAAATATGCTTTAAAGCAAGGGATTTATTCACCTATTTGAAGGGAAGGGGCCACCAAACTGCCTTTGGGGGTGTGTATGTGTGGTTCTGCGTACACGTGCACCTACTTTTGTTGGCTGCCTTTTGTCATGGGATTGATGTGCGGGCTGGAGGCTGCAAGGGCAGTGCGACATTGGTGGCAGCGCAAGTGCCAGCTCAGAACGAATGGGAGCTGCACCTTGCCTTCGTTCCTGTTCTCCTGCAGCTTGGCGCAGCTATGGGAAGCTGCACAGGGGCACTGGGAATGGGGTAGGAGAGCAGCAGGACTGGGGCACCATGGTGGGGAGTCCTCAGCTCCCACTGGGGGAGGAGGGATGGAACCAGGGGCTCGCACTGATGCAGTGACAAAAAATAATTGGAAGGGACCAGAAGCCTGGCCTGTGCTGCCGAGGTGGCTCCAATTTGTTCTGTTCTGCCCTGAACTTGCAGGTGAGTTGAATGGCTCAGTCTTCAACCCAGCTATACAACTGGGGACTCTGAATAGAGTGGACAAATCTTGGAAAAATTGAAGATCAGTTATATTTAAAGGTGTCTTGATGATTTGCCTGTAAAAATGCGTTCACGGTAAATGATACCATCAATCTCTTCCAACAACCTGCTTTTCCTGTAAAATAAATCTTCCTTTTAGTTCTTTGGAATAACGAGATGCTAGAACTAGGAGAAAAGAAAGAAGAAACACTATAAGACCTGAGTATTTCAGTAATATAGGCACAAAATGTAAAGGTCAGGTAACTTGATAAATGTGGTACTTGATCTCTGATATTGCTCTGCCTTGCTCCTGGAATTGGATACCCTAGCCAAACCTGTAAATCCACTGCAAAGAAAACAGCATTCTAGAAAAGTCCTCCTTTAACTAATATTTTATAAATAGATCAGCTCCACAGATACGTTAACTGACATGGAAGTTTTCATGCTTTTTGGCAAAAGCAAATGCAGAATAGCTTGTTCAGTACAGGAATTAAGATAACTATCTTGGCTCTTTAAAGCTTCTTCGATGCTGAATCCTTCATTTGGCAAGTTTGCTGTTCGCAACATTTCTGGAGGGACTGTCTGTCTTAAAACAAGTGGAAAATGTTTTTAAAGGTACAGCTATTTGAAGAGCATTTTGTCATTAGCATTTTTTCTGCATGACGTATCTTACTTGCATGCAAGCAAGTCTTTAGGCTGCTTGAGAATAAGTTCTAAAAATCTAATGCATCTGCTGCAACTTTTAATGCAAAAGGCTGTTTTAGTTTTGGCAATGCAGTACACCTCAGACTCTGGGTCTGATCATATACTGACAATGTGTTTCAAAGGGTGCCTCAGGTTAAGGATATCTCAAAGTCGGTCTTTGCAAAATCAGCTGCTGCGTATTCCTGGAAAGTTTTAGTTCTGTGGAATAGTTTTCTCATTGCCTTGTGGAGGCCGCATTGTGTCAGTCTGCTAGATCGTTGAAAATAGATGGGGAGAATGTCTTATTT
Organism: Nothocercus julius; assembly: GCA_013398735.1. Classification (NCBI taxonomy): domain Eukaryota; kingdom Metazoa; phylum Chordata; class Aves; order Tinamiformes; family Tinamidae; genus Nothocercus; species Nothocercus julius. Next base: position 5,664,567 of record VZSV01000023.1, on the reverse strand, counting down.
TTAGCCAAGGTCTAGTTATTTTCTTCTTCATTCATTATTCTAGATATTCTTTTAATATAATAATTTAGGAAGTTAAGGTAAGCTATTTTAGAAATACCCATCATTTTGAACAGGCACTGAAACAGATTTGTCTGTTTTAACATTCAGTGGAAAACTGAATTGTTTCGTGTTGTCTAGAACAATCCTAAAGTGTTAGGATTTGACCTAAGCTCTCTTGAAGTGTTAGTAAGCTTCTGTGATCCTGTATTTTCACAGCAAAATGTCTGTTTGCCTAGGAATGGAGGAGTAGCACATCCTTTCCCAAAGGAAGGGGAAGCTGCAGGAGTAACTATGACTGGAAAGCAATTCCACATGGAGCCATCAGGCTATTGCTAATCCAAGGAAGATGCTGTGATGCCTCTGTGGCTGCAGGGGATTCATGTGGCCCTCTTTGCCATCAATGGCCTGGCGATGGTCACCCGAATAGGCCCCGAAAGGGGGCCCCTTTACAGGCTTCCTGCAAGGTTCGTTTGCTTGAGTAGCCACCTGACCATGTTCATGTTGTTGCTCAAGATGTAAATTGAGGTTAGTTATGTAGACCTTCATATGCTTAAAGATCTATGCTTGTCTTGTGCGGGAGTCCATAGAGGTATTTGTGGAAAATTAATGTTACATTTCCGAAATTGACAGTTTCCTGAAGTTTGTAGGTCATCGCTGTATAAGGTGTATATATAAGGTGAGGTACATAGTCTAGCTGTCAGCACTCATTTCTAGTGGGAGTCATTCTGCAGATCAGAGGAGTAATGGGAGTATAAGAAGATAAAATTGTACAAAATCTTGAAATTTTCAAGAGAAGTTTGATAGTAACTTAATTTTGTGAGGGATTGCTTTTTTATTGTATTGCTTTGTCTTGTTTAGAAAATAAATCTATTAGTCTGCAAGTGACAGAATTGTGTTTTCATTGTAGCTGGTGATTTGCTTGCCTTCCAAATATGAGCATTTTTGAATTAAAGAGGCCGTAACTATGGCAAAATGTACTGTATTTTCTTTGGGTATTGAGACACTACTGGGTCTGACCTAATTGGATAGTAAATTCCAGCTTTTGTTCTTGCCCTTTTCTAAGCTCTCAGCACACTTTAAAATCGAATTCTGCTTGAGAAATTGCTTCTCGTTGTTGAATTTTCCAAAGGAGTCAGTTGTAACCTTTGGAGCCTGAAGAAGTTTCCTGTAAAGTATTGACTTAAGTTTAAATTACTTCAGTTTCTTTCTGATGCTAGAGTCTTGATATCTGAAAACTGAATAGTATGGCAGTTTGTACCTTAGTGAGAAAATAAGCAGGCTCTTAGCTATATTGGTCTTTCTAACTTATAAAGAACTCAAAGTGTATTATTTTCAAGTAACTGGAAAGTTGTATTTAATGATGATAAACACTTCTGCAGGTTAAATTAGTGGTTTTCTTTTTTTTTTTTTTTTTTTTTTTTTTAAATGGAGGCATAAACATTGTGCTCTTGGTGCTAGTTTTTATGCATATATACTTTCTTAAACATATAATCTCTGGTACATTATTGATTGTTGCAAGCCCCTTGATAATTTTTGTTGTGAAAATAGTTCTGTTCAAAGCATTTTTTCTCCTAGGAGCCAAAAATCTCCTTCAAGACAAGAAATAAGTGCACAGTTAGTTGCCTAATACTTCGAGTCTATTAGCTAATCAGAATGTCCTGCATTAAGTGATGAAGTGCCTGCGTGGAGAATTCATTTTACTCAAACACATGCTTCCCATCTCACTGCAACTCAAACAGCATAAACTTCCTCTGATTTGTCTGGGAATATTTTCTGGCAAAGTTTATTTCTATAAATACCTTATCTTGGTACATTGTGATAACTGAATTGCTGTTTTTGTCAGGTGAACTGCAGAGTGAAGCGTAATAAAATCAACAGGGTGTTCTAAACTGTTAGCATCCGCAGCTCTGGGGTAATTTTTTCCAGCTAAATCTGTGGGCTTTTGGCAGGCTGTGCTGTGAGGCTTGCACTGGTTCCCAGGCACCGTGTTCTGCAGCGCCGCGAGGACGGATGGCTTGGGCTGCCGGAGGCCTCGCCGAAGGGTCCTGGTGGCCACCGTCACCGAGGTGCTGCCTGTGGTGCCTTTCTCGTGGAGCTTCGTGGTGGGCGCTTCTAGTTCTATCTGCACATCTCGACTGAAAAGCTTAACACTGGAAACGCCTGCTTTTCCCTCTCAGTGCGAAATGGTGTCGTCTTTGTAACGTGGAAGAGATGGCAGACCTTAACGAGTGGAGTGAGTGCCCCGCATTATGGCACAAAAAAAGGCAGGATTTGTTGAATTACTCTGTGTTAAGTTATTTTTTCAGCAATTATTATTAGGTAAAAACTTTTTCAAAATCTTAGCCTCTAATCTTAGTGTTCAGTCTGATCTTTATTCTAGCATATTCATAAACTTGTAATGAACCTACTGCTTGTACAGGCCTGTGTTGAAGTGACAGTACAACTGTGTCTTAAATGTTTTTTTCCTTTGTTTCTGGTGTGCAAATAGCATGGAAGACTCTCCAATTCCTAGATTCTGCCTACAGATAATGCCGAGGAAATTGAGTTGTTTTTGGGCAGGCTTTCCAGCAGCTCCGTAGTGGCCCTCATGGCCGATCCATGTGACTCGGTTGCTCGTAAATTGAACGCGCTTGAGTGCGCTGTTGGTGAAATAAATGAGTGGATTATATTTCCACAATAGGCTGTTATGACTGACAGTGATTAAATTATGAGAGACTGCAGAGCACATTCTTTGAGTGGCTACAAAGTAAGTTGTCTGTTCGAAGCAGCAGGGAAAGTACATAGCGTTTTTTTGTGTTCCCCTTCTAAAAGAGTAAAATGATGCATAAAGGAGACAGGGCCATGACAGCAATGCAAGCTGACAGATTCCTAGTGTCAGTGTTGGCGAGATTTATCACATTTGAATTGCTAGCTATTAAAGGCTCTATATAGGTTCTGTGGATCATCAGGCATTGAAAGTTTATGCACCTTTTTGAAGAATTTTTGCAAGTGCCACTGTAATACTGGTGAAGCTTATTCATCATACTGCCCTTTCTTGGAAAGCTGTCTGCAATTCTCGTTCATTTGTGCAGCAGAAATTACGAGAGTTTCTGGATTAAATATATTAAATAGCAATTTGTGCTCTTGTTTTTGCATCAGAATTCCTTGTGTTTTTTTTTTTTTTTTTTTTTGTTTTTTTTTTTTGTTTTTTTTTAAAGTATTAGGCTTAATGTGAACTTCCAGATTAATTTTTTACTTTTTCGTGCACTGGATCTTATGCAGACTGACATCAGAAGTCCCTCTTGCAAAATCACTGTTCCAATTTATAGTGCTCTGTTAAAATCTGGTAAAATCAAACTACTGGACTGAGACCATGAAGGGTTATGGAGATGATTAGGGGACTGGAGCATCTGTCCTATGAGGAAAAGCTGCGAGAGCTGGGCCTATTCAGCCTGGCAAAGAGAAGGCTGAGGGGAGATCCTATCAGTGCATACATATATCTTATGCGAGGCTGACAAGAGGATGGGGCCAGACTGTTTCCAGTGGTGGCCGGCAGCAGGACAAGAGTCAACTGCTACTAACTGAAGCACAGGAAGTTCTGCCTGAATTTGAGGAAAAACTTATGGGGTGGCAGAGCCTTGGAACAGGCTGCCCAGAGAGGTTGTGGAATCTCCTTCTGTGTAGATCTTCAAACCCCACCTGGATGCCACCCTGTGCCACATGAACTTTGCCCTGCCCGTTGAGACCTTTTCCGGTAGGAGAATTTGGTTCTGTAATTGTTTGCTCATTACTTTCTTAGATGAGTTAAGTTTGAGGAGAAATCCCTGTAATGAAAAGAAAACATCTGGAGGGCTGGCATATTTGGTGAATTTAGAATAGATATGACTAAGATAAGTCCTATTAGAGCCTGCGTTTGAAAGCTTAGTTAGTGCAGTATGAAGACTTGATAATGCATCCTTTAGGGGATCAGAAATCACTATCTTTTTGGTACAGAGGATATCTAGGGAGAGTATCTTGTTCATGCAATAGTTAACATTTTTTGATCATTCTGTACAGAAATCTATTGGTTTACAAAGTACATCCTATTTGAATTTTGGGTAGCAGTCCTCAATTTTGTCCTAGAGTTAGCTTCAACCCATCTTTCTTGATGCTGATTGCATATGTATATTTTTGCAATATTAAGAAATATACTCGGATAAGGAAAAGTGAGAGCTTCCGCTTAATGACCATGTCTTTGACGTTTTTGGATGTTTTACATGGTTTGCTCTACTCGAAAGAACGACTGCAGCTGCTGCTCATGTAGCTAGATACCAAAAATGCTGTGAAGCAGGCTACCCACCCAATAGTTAACTGTTATGTCTAAGTTTTAAAGCTCTTTATAAACATTGCTGTTGGTTTTTGAAGTAGTCTGGGTGTGTACGGAAAAGTACTCACTGCTTTGATACAGTGGAGACAGACAGCTGAGAACATAACTCTTCTAGAGATCTGCCACTTAAAAAGAAAACTTCCAGATGAAAGTGTCTCCTCATTTTTGTTTATTTCCAACAGTACTGTTTCCTGAGAGTTGGTTAGATCAACAAAAAGTATGTCAAGTGCTGATGCTTAGGTACTGATCTATATCAATGTCTGCGTACTAGGCATGCTCACAGTAGCACTGTAAATTGTGTTATAGCATCATCTGTCTTAAGCTACCTGTAGTCTGCTTTAGGAACCAAATACTTGTTTTCAAATGTTGACAGGAGTAGAGAAGTTTGTTTCCATATATACTGTAAATAATATTAGCGTGATGTGCAGTTCTGGTGCTGATGCTTTAAAAGTACGCTGGAAAGTTAAGAGAGCTAAGAAGAATGTTTTAAAGCTGTTGAAAAGTGGACCTACAAAATAGATTTGAAATACTTTAACCTGTTTAGTTTATCAGAACTAGTTTACTAGCTAGAGGCAGGACTGACCTGATTGAATAAATAAGTACATTAACAGGGAAAATTATGAAAACCTTTGGTGCCATTTAATGCCTGAAAAGGAACGAGCTGCCTTCAAAGCCTGTTTAGAAGTTTGAAAAGTCATTTAGTTGATTTGGTTGTTAAGAAGGATGATTGTGTTTGAAATCAGATATTAGGCTAGTGATACATTCTCTACACATCATGTCTCCTGTCTCTAATCAAATCGGATATCTTCCTCTTATTCTTGTCTAACTGATGTAGCTTAAAATAGTATTCTATGCTGTGCATTGAAAATGAGTTAAACTTGAGTTTAAGTAGTGTGATGCATAATCTCAAATGAAAAATAATTTTTGGCATTCAGTGGAAAAAAAAGAATCCAAATAAGTATATCTGGAAGTACATAACTCAAGCATGTGTGACTAATTATCAGATAATCAGTGCCAAATGAATGTTGTGCTCTGCTGAAATAAACCCATTTTAACAATCAGCAAAAAAAAGGAAATAAACATTTGTTTAGAAAAAAATATTTAAACATGTATACGCACATGCAACCGCATAGAGAAATGTTTGATATAAGTATCTCTGTCAACCAATTAAATTTGGGAAATAAAACTACTTAAAATAAATCTATCATGACATCAGTAAAGCTGGTGTGTTTAGACATCTCTTAAAATCACTGCCCTTCCACAGGCTGTGCTTGCCTGAAGAAGTATTTGATATTGAGAAGTATTTGATATTGAAGGGCTTAATCCTTAAACACTGGTTACAGCGATGCCTGTTTAATAGTAGGATGTGTAGTACATAGGGATACTTGCATTATCCTATTTGTTTAGGTTAAAAAATAACACACATTCTGTTTCAGTTTGTGGAGTAGATAGTCCTTGTTTTATTTCAGAGCCCTAAGTCACAGAGTTGTCATCTAACCTGAAGTTTTGCTATTTTGTCATGAACTGAACTTCATGGTTTACGGTTATCCTCCGCATAACGTTATTCCTGAATGACTAGACTGATTACTTTGTAAGGCCTTCTCAGATGTCTTAAATAACAACTGTGAGCATTCTTGGAACGTGGCTTTACAGAACCTTGTGGTCACTTAAATCTTTAGATACTACTATTTTTTAGGTTAGCTGTCAGATCTGTTTGAGGATCTGTGACTAAAGAAGCCTAAAATAAAAATTTTAACTGAACAATATCTAATACTGACATTTTGATACAAATGGCATTACTTTCTTACAAAATTTACCTTTTTTTCCTCCACAACATTCATAAACATTTTTTCCCACCAACTTCCCACCAATGATTGAATGTTAAGAGCTTTTCTTGGATCACTCTTAAAGTGCTCGAAACTAGAGGAAGAAAAACTTGTTCCCACACAGTTTCTTAAAATTTGTTTGCATTCCTTCTATTCTTACTGTGTTTCCAAAAGGGATTAAGCACTGAGATGTTAGAAATATTATACAGCTTCCAAGATACTTCAATATTGTTTCTCTTTTCTCAGGCCTGTAATGTAAGGAATTAAAGAAAAGATAAAAAGCATGGACGTTTTTTTTTTTTCTGATGTCTTTATTTTCATTTACTGCCATATATATCAAGGATTAGTTATATATGGTAGAGTGATACCAGCCAATTTTCTGGATAGAGTCATGGTTAAAATAGGGAAAGACTGAAATTTCTACTACTACTGCGTGAGGTCTCCAAATAATAAGGCATGCTCTGAGCAGAGCAGTTCGGCATTTTTTTTTTTTTTTTTCCTGAAACTTTTAAATTCATTCTTTGTTCATTCTTTGATCTGGAAACTTCATTCCACCCAAGTATGAAATAGATGTCCTCAAGTAGAATTTGAACAGAGGGAAGATGAGGGATGTTCTCGGCCTGCCTGCTTGTACGGTGCCGACCGCGGCGCTCTGCATCTTTGCTTGCAGGCCGGTTAGCGCGGCCTGTGCAACAGGGCTGGCTGCCTGAAACCTGGCTCAGATTGAGCAGCCCTAAAATGGATTGGTGACTTAGGCTATTCATCCCTGCCGTGACAGTTTAAAGGAGGTCACTGACAATGTCAACAGAGCTCGCGATCCTTTTCTTCGAGATAGGCTTCGGCTTGTTTTTGCCAGACACGAGGTATTAAGGCCTCCCACTTTCATCTCTATTAATCAGGGTTGCTCTGGAAGAGTCTCTATCGAAGTGGCTCTGCTGCTGGTTCCTCATGCCCATCACCCCACAGTTAGGAAACGCAGAGGTCTTCATGGAATGGGAAGCAGGAGCATAATCCATTAACACTTTCCAAAATAAGAAATTGTGGTTGTAAGATTAGAGCAGGATAACTTTGTGATTTGTGCCATTCTTGGATTAAATTGTGGTTTTGTTTTAAGAGAATTTCTGTCATTTCCCCCTCGTATTGAAGACTTTGAGCATGTTCTAAGTGGAAGATACGCTGTGATATACAGAAAAGGAGGAAGAACTGAATTCCCTTTTTTCAGGTTCTGAGAACATCTCTGTGACAAGTTGGCTATATTGATTCCCAGTTGCTTTGTACATTAACAAATCCACTATAGTAGATAGCAGTATGTATGTATTTCTGAAGCTGTTGCACATATATTAAATATTTGTCTGTGACACAACTTGTGGTTAGGTGAACAGCTTTTCAGCTGTGTGTGTGTGTGGAAGGGAGGGGGTCATCTTTTGAGCACCATGACTTAGTAAATAAAAGCATTCACATAATTATGCAAACAACTTATTTGACTTGTTCTCCTGCAGGTATGATCCCAAAGCAAACATCCTGCTGAATTATTTATTTTCTCTCATACAGGTTAGATGCCAGTCCCTCTGGAGGTCAGCCAGGCTTTTGACACAGTTTGGCAGCCTGGCTTTCTAGCAATGGTTAGGGAATTAGGGGCACAAGGCATAGTGCTTAACTAATAATCAGGGAGATTCTAAAAAAAGTAAATAAGATTAAGTGAAGGTACACGAAGGAGGGAGAAGACAAGAGGGTGAAAGAGATGTTTACACATAAAACTAAGATGTAGTAGGAGGGTTGCCTGTGTTTTACAGTTGGTGAAGCCCAAATATTACAGCTTTAAAACAGTCATCTTGTGTCAGGAATTTCAGGGAATCTGTTTCCCATTAGGAATATGGCACACTGCTCTAACATAGTAATTCTTTTTTTCACCCTTTACGTCTAAATGTTTCTTTAGCGTTAATTTTCTATAAAGTTTTGTCTGTACAAATTCATAATACTTGATCAAAATGAGATATTTAAATAATTTTTGAAGCATCTAGGTGTTTTGGATATATTCTGGGATAGCTTAGCATGCTTGGCACTTTACGTAAAGTCCATCATTTTGGTTATATGAATCAAATCATGCAACTATTCCTGTGCTAAAGATTATTTTGCCTCTTCAAAAATATGAAACTCCGATTTGGATCCTACACCAAGTGTGCAATATTGTTTTTCAGTACATCTTAAGACAAATGAGCTGAGTTACCTTTGCTCTGCCTCCCTTTCCCAGTAAGCTTGCTTGAATCTTTAGAATCTTTATGCCCACGGTCACAGTATATTCTGTAGATGTGCACAGTCCTAGAAACCATTCTTCCCTTTGTTAAAGAAGACAAGGAAACATTGTTTTAATTGGCATAAGAAATGCTGCAGACTTTTTTTTGCAGGGAAAAAGAAAGCCTGCATATTCATCTTGCTTCAAGTATTGAATTGTTTCTGTGTACATGCACTCATGGTGCTTGATGAAGTCGCAGGGAATCACGTGATGACAGCAGAAGCTCATGAGAGGAATCTGACAACACAGAAATCTTTCTTGACCTGATATAGCTGAGAATTCAGTTCATCTGTGCATAACTGGGCTGAATTCTAACATGCACTTAGATAGTGGTGTCCGTCTCCTCGACTGGGACTTGACCTCGCGTTTTTAATGATGTCATATGAGCATTAATGAGCTTGGCTTGGTCAACAGGAAAACCTTACATCATCCCCTCCTGAGAACAAGCTTTCGAATTGTATCGTAGTTATTTCAGTGGCAATTGTGAGAAATGGCATCAAAGAGTTACCTAATAAATTTTTTGCTTTTAAAATTCTAACCTAAACCAGAATGATTCCTAGCCCAATTGCCTCTGAAATGTAACCCAGTGTTAACACTTTGTTCAGCTCATGCAACTTATGCCTACAGGATCTAAGACAAGGTAAACAGATTCAAGATAATTGCCCTCTCTTTCCTATACAAAATTTGAACGTATTTCTATCATTTAAAAGAGAACTGAACACTTCCTGTAGCCTATTTTCCTTATTCTTCCAAAGGGGATGGCCTCTGGGTTACATAGGTTACTACTGATTAGTGAATGGAACTTAACCACTCCAGATCAGCTGGGTTATATGTGAGTGTATGCATGTAGATAGGTATGAAAAACAAAATGATAACTCACCGAACTTTTCACAAATGTCACTTCAGGGATGTTAGAGTACAGTAACATAATTTCTGCAGGAAATCCAGTAGATTTTCCTAAATCAGCTTTATTTTGCTTCAGATACAAGGAAAGGAATACTCTTTCTAAACTGTACAATACTGGAAGAGATTTAAAATCTTTTAATGAAACTTCATCTGCAAACATCAAGAAGTCAGTGAGATAGGTCTTAAATGTATTGCCTTTAAAAGGCATTCAGACTCTCTAGGGAAGAGATTTTAGGCTCTTGAAAGCAAATTACTGTGTAGAAAATGCATGGCATTAGGCAAGATGCTTTTACCTGTGCATTTGCTCTTTCTTGCACAAATGCTCTTGTGATCAAACAGCTTTGGCAAAGACTTCAATATGTGAGAGTGAAATTGTTGTTACTACATTTCACTACATTTCCTGGAGTCCTTTTCCTTAGCGCTTGAAGGACCAGCCCCTTCAGAGCTCCCCCTCTGCCCAGTCGTGTCTCGCCTCTCGGCCGGTAGCTGGCTCTCCGTCTCCTCCCGCCCCAGCCCCTTCCTGCCTTCGCAGCCCTGTGTGCCTGTGACACCAATGCCGCCCTCTCTTCCTGTTTTGTCTTCAGTGTCTGTTTCCTGCCTTCTCCTTCCCTTCCGCACCCCCACTCCAGCTCCTGGCCTTCTCTCTGGTGTCCTCCCTTTACTTTTCCTTTCATCATCTTTCCATGGCACTTATGTTACGCAGCTGGGAGAGGGTCTGGCCTCCTCAGCTCTTGTTTGAGGGAACAGGGATTGACAAGAATCCCGTGCTACCAAGTTGGGAAGACTTCCCGTGTGAGAGTAAAGGGGTGCAGATGTCCTTGTGCATACCAGCTAATTTATTTGTCCCAAATATTCTTGGGTCATAAGGAAAGTTAGGAAGAGGGGGAACTGAGAGCTTCCCTCTTGCTGTGTTTTTACAGCCACACTTGTTACCAAGTTGCATATAACATTACTTGGACATCTGGTCCTACAGTTCCCCAAAATTCCATGTAACGTAAGGATGTATTGCCTCCATCTTTACATAGAATATAGATATACGTATTTTCTGAATGCCAGAAGTTTTAAGTTTTTTGTTTATTGAGGATCACGTGTTGGAGGACTTCCTAGACTTGCACTTTCCAGAGTGGTCCAAACTTTGTCCCTTCTTGGTCCCTGTTGCTTGGAAAGCCTTGGCTCTTGGTTTTGAGAAAACATGTTGTAATCTTAAGAGTCTAAATCTCTAGTCTGTTTTGCTACAGGCTTTCTGTAGGTGCTTATTATGTATGTGCTTTGTGTCATCCATATAGGAGTATTCTCTTGAAAAAAGGTGGTTATTAACTGGTATATTATAATCTGAAAAGTTTGAAATGTGTTTGGTTTGATTGTATTCCTCTGCCAACCTTTCATTTTTCTCCTTCCTTTGTATAGGGGAGGCAAATTTAGACAGGCTTGGGGAGATCCACAGCTGTGAGGTCAGATACGGTCTTGGCTCCAGGATTAAACGTAGCACAACATACGCACAAGTTAAACATGCTGCTAAACATTTGGCAAATGAGCACCTAAATTGTCCAACACAAAAAGAAGGGGAAATGAAAATCCTCAAATTCAAATGTTTGTAGATTTGGAGTTTTATTCATACAAATATGTCTTTTGGCTTATAGCTTATGGTGTCTTGCTGTGTGTGTGTTTCTAAAGAAAACCATTGCATAATGATAAGTTGTTGTCAGCTTGGATTTAAAAACATATATGTCTTTGGAAGTTACAGTTCTTTTATATATCCAGGAGGAGGAAAAAAAAAAAGTGACCCAAGAAGGCAGAATAAGGCCTCTACTTAATTTGAACTGAAAGGATACTGTAATGACACACCGTCGGCACTGCTACATGGTTTTTAAAAGCCTTTCTGGAATGGGTGAGGCTGCCTTGGTAAACTGTATTCTGTGATGTATATTTACATAGGAGTGTCACTGCAGTCATGGTTTGGCAAGTCACCATCTCTTTTCCCCCCCGATCTGTCCCAAGTGCTCCTCCCCAGCCTGCTCCGGGTGTTCACACATGAATTCTTCTAAATCTTTATTATCTGTTGTCTTTCCCTAACTCTCCAAAGAAAACTTTGTTTAAATAGTTACTCCCTTGGGGCTTTCCTGCATATCCTGTTATCTGCTTTATATTATAAGCTTTCACGCTGGGAATGTCCTTCCAAAAAGCACATAACAGCTCAAGCACTTAGATGACTAACAAACTAAAGTGCAGGCTTGAACCCAGTGTTATTAGCATGAGATTCTCTTTTGCACTGCAGTTGTGCCAGGCTCCTTTGCAACTTAGCAGGACATCATTTCCCTTCATCTAGCTCCGAGATGTTGCAGTGGTTAAAATGTCACTGGGATTCGTGACAGATTTAGCGGTGAAGCCACTGCCACTAAAATTGGGAAACTTTCAGAAAAGCACTGATGTTGTCACTTTCCTAATCAAATAGGAGTGTTGAGAGCCTATGGGAGCCATGAAAATTTGGCTGCTGGTTTTATTTGCTCAACTAAGAGGCATCTCTCGTTCAGTGCTCTTTGTTGCCTGGGATCAGCAATGTTATTTTCCCACCAGAGCAGCAGATACAAACTTCCTGAAGACTGCTGTTATCTGTAGTTTCACTACTTTGTTATGCACTTCAATAAATATAAATATGTAAAGCAGACCACTGCAGGCTTTTTCCTACATAAATCATCTCACATGCATCCTAAGCGCCCAGGGAAAAGCACAAAGAGCAAGTCAGTTCTGCTCTGTAACTAGCGCGCCCGTGTTCCAGCAGCACGCGAAAGACTTGCCTGGCTTGGGCCAGCTGCAAAACGAAAATTAAAATGTCAGCGCAAGACCCCTCAGGTAGTGAACGTCCATGAGGCTGCGAGCAGTGGCCAGGGATATAAGGTAGCATATATTCTCTGCAGCAGCATGGGGGATTTACTGTGCATTTAACTACTCTAGTTTTCAGTCTATATTTTGAGAGTTATGTTTTTAATATCTGGAGTTGGTTTTCTTGTGTGAATTTTAAGACCTCTGCAGGTCCTTCAGCAATTAATTCATGTGTCAGTAGTAACGTTGCTAGAAAATACCTTTAACCAAGAGTTTGAATCTTGGTTGAATTCATTATTAGTAGGAGTGAGGCAGTGTTGGTTGTGTATTTCAGATTTATTTTGATTCAGAAAAAAAAAATAGATATATTAAAATTGGTAGTAAGTGAACATTTCCACACATCATCTGTATAAAATGAGTTATAATTAACATCACTTTTTTCTCCAAGTTTGTCTCTCCACTTCCCTTACAATTGTGCGAACAGCAACATGTTTTATTAAACGCACTTGCCAAAGACAGCGGTTCTCTCCACAGTGCTCGTACTTGACAACATGGAACACGCATGGAAATATAGAACTGATGCCACTCAAAAAGAGCACTTTTATGGCTATGTTTATGTGCTGAAGCTACGTAAACAGTACTGGTCTCTTAAACTCTTGTTTTTTATGTGACAGAGCGAGTTGTTCTAATGCATTTTTCCAACTAGTGTCTGACCATCGTTCATAAGCTGGACAAAATAAACTAAAATACTAATCGGCATTTTGAATGTGATCTCAGCAATGTCTGCCTGTGTGACATTCATCCTTGCTGCACTGATGACATGAAACGAATAGTTAGATGTGCTCGTGAAAGGAGCTCGCAGGTGGAGTCTGCTTGTAGGGTCTGTGGTTGGTGTCGTATCAAGCACAGAGTAGTCACTTCTCTCTTGTTTTTTTCCCCCAACTTTGAATTCTCATATTTCAGTTGTTTTCCCCCTTTTTTTTTTGCGTGCTGTTGTACATTTCCTAAGCATGTGAAGTGGTAGTAATTGTTTGTAGGGCTTCCATTGAGCAGGAAATGGATACTTGTCAAAACACGGCCGTGTGCTCGGGTCCAGCTTCCCCGAGCTCTGCGGTACGGGGGCTTCTCGTTTAAATGGCAAAAATCTCTCATAGAAGTACATTATTGTTTTAAATCTTTTTTAATATATTGTTAATAGGAAAAGTGAAAGACAAAGTTAAAAATTTATGCTGTTCTTTAGAAATAAGTCATCCCCAAATTGGAGCAAGTTAGGTATATTACAGAACCTGACTAGAGTTTTTCTTCCTCCAAGTTTCCTTAAGAAGTGGAAGAAATCTATGGGCTAGGCTTTGGAATTGTGGCCTTACTGTACGTATTGCCAAGTATAATGGAGCCCTTTGGGGTGGGATGGGGCCGAAGGTAGGAAATGGAGGCTGGAGAGTAAGTATTGCTCCGACTAAACGATCGTTTGCTGCTCAGAATTTAATGATCGCTTATTGCTGTTTTTAATCCATAAAGTTATGGTTGCCAGTCAGAAACCACCCTAAACTTGCAATGTTGAGTTCAGAGGTAGTGCAGAGGTTTTTCTCAAACTGTTGTTCCTCGTTTGGACAGATAACAGGAAAACAGAGCTGTCTTTTTGACCCGTATGCGTTCTCTGGCTGCCGGAATGAAACAGGTTGGAACTAAGTGGTGCTTTTCCACTGAGCACGTCCCTCTCCAGCAGTGTCCGTGCTTGGGTGGGGCCCCTCCTTCCACTAAAGCTTTACAAAAAGACTGGTGGTTTTTCAGCTGCTTGTACGGTTTTATTTTATTTTATTTATTTATTTATTTATTTATTCCTTCAGCTGGAGGGAACAGCACAGAACTAACTTGTTCTGCAGATGTGTTCTGGGGAAGAGCTTTCTTGAATTAAGTTGCTGCGTTTGAGATGTTTTTCTCTTGAAATATGAGAGTATTTGTACATTGTAAGTACAGAAATAACAGTTCCATACCTTTGGGTATGGAACTCAAAGTGAATGACACTTTCCTATGTGTAGCGCTTTAAAGGTATTTGTTTTCATTTTGGTTGAAAGTTTGGGGGTTTTTAAATGATGAGCTTTTATATTTGTTATATGGATCCTGTTAACACAAGTGATGAAGAGCTCAATGAATTTTATTTAAGATGCTGAAAATAGCTTTGTTTTGCATTTTAAGCTTCTACATACTGTCAGCAAACAACTTGTTTCAATGATATGAAGTGTTTAAAGAATCTTCACATGTTTGGAAAAGTAATCTTTTTCCTTTCCGAAAAGTATGCCTCTTAAAAGTACTAGTTTTAGGGAGTAATTCAGTTTAAGTTGTATATGGACTGCAAGAACCAGGAATTGTTTACTAGGCAGAATAACTGATGGCTGACACATACAAGAAAAGTTGGGAGCATTTGAATCTTAGGGAAAATATATAGTGCTACTTAGCTATTGTGTTAAAGTTGTGCTACTTCAATGAGTTCAAGATACTGACAAATAGTCATATCTGCAGATTGTGTTTTGACCTTAAAAAGAGGAGTTGAAGTAACTTTCCTGTCCTGGTTTACAGAAAACTGTCACTGTGATAATTTTCTTGTGAAAGTATTCCAGCACTTACAGACTGCACTTACTCACTCGGCGCTTTTAGCCAGAAATATCTTTCTCTGTATCTCACGTCACTGCTGTCTGGATCCTTGGTGTTTGTTGTTCCTTTTTCTTTTCTCTACACAGTGATCTAAAGAATTACTGTAGCGCTTGTCTTAAAAATATTGTTTTGGAAGCCTCCTTTAAGTTCGTGCCATCTTTTAGAGCAGTCTGTCTGGGGTGAGCCTTGGCATCCTGCGCGTTGCAGGGGTGACGCTTGCAGAAAGTAGTTTTGCAGAGTGGCCGATCTTTCAGCATTTATATAATAGAAATATTTTCCTGGTAGTACAGGCTGGGAAGAAAGCATTATATGCTTCCAAATAGTCAGTGTATGATGGCATGGATGTAGATATGTAGACTAACAAAATATTTGTAATTTTTAACTAGTGACTTAAACTATCTTAGGAAAAGGAATGATTGAGTGTAGTTCCCGTTGAGCTTTTTGTGGGGCTACTAGTCACCTTGCACTCTCCTGCAATTCTCTGGAAATAGGATTTTACAGGAGTAGTATCGTCTGGGAATACATTATTTTATGCCTTTTTGTGATCTTGGAGGGCGCTGTGCCGTATGCTCATGTACACCCACCCGCGTGTGCGTGTACACGTGTTATTCTAACCTCTAGCATTATGGAGCATTAATTCAGTCTGCCTGGCTTTGAAACCCCGTATACTTTAAATATTTTGTTAATACTTCTCCGGCAACATAAAGTTGCTTGTCACAACCTGGGAAATATGTTTAAAATTGGATGGCCGTTGCTTCTGTGTGGCCGTTGGAAGGGGACGCTGCTTTTGGGAACTAGGAGGGCGCCCCCTGCTGACCCGTGGCGGGGCCGGCAGCGCTCGGGTGCTCTCCTGGGTTCTTCCCAGAAAATGAGCTTCCCGTTGAGCTTCAGGGGTGCTTTGGACACAATCGCAGGGAGAAAAGCGATTTAAAAATAATAATAATTGCCGTATGTATGGCACAAATATTTTTAGCACAAGGCATTAATTACTCCTCTGCCAAATAGCTGAATGGTGGTGTAGCTCTAGCTGTCCGGTGGCAAGGATCGGCCTTTCCCACGCGTCATGGAGCTTTAAAGCAGCCGTATTTTGCCGTGTGGCCGCGCGGCGCGGAGCAGCGCTCCGTCCCTCAGCGCTGAGGCGCCAAGCTCCCAAAGAGGATGATGTGGCGGCAGCAGCTCCGCCAGGCCCGCTCGGGTGCTCTTGTCCAAGCTGTGGAAGCGATTGGCCTTGACAAGCTCTTGTCGTGTGAGCGCTGCTGGGCCAGAAATAAAGCCAAGCGCCGCGTCGGCAGTCTGGCCCTGCAGCCTGCGCAGCTAGCCTGGATTTGGGGGCAGAGCAGCCCCAGGGAGGAAGCACACCCAGGGCGTCTTGTTGCCTTCAACTTATAAATACAGAGATTTAGGTTCAACTGCTGAAGATGACCTTAATTTTCACATAGGTATTTGGAGTGCTTGCATACAAAAACAAAGCTTTCATGGAGGTTCCGTTCTGCCTTTCTAAAACTTGTGCAATACTTTGCTAAACAGATGATTCTCTAATTCTGGTCTCATTGAAGAAGGTTTCTTAAAATGCAAAGTTAATCTGACTTATTAGATTTGATTAATCAAAGAATGTTTGTACAGTCGGATGTATGAGGATGCACATTTTTGTATGCAGATGGGCTTGTTAGGTTTTGGGTTTTTTTTCCTATATGCAAATTGGCGAGTTGATGTGAGGTGTGTTGGAGGCCCCATCATATTAAGAGGCAGTAGATTGGTTTAACTGAGCCAATTTGGGGGATGTTTTCGTTTCAACCTTAAGGTTCTTAAAGACCAAAAGCGTCTTTTGGTTGCTACTGTTTCTCCGAGTTTGAATTGTTTCTTCAGCCATTGCAATATTGTAGCAACCCGCCTAAATAGTAACTAAGAAAGGAAATTAAATATGTTTTTTGCTTTGGCTACTGATAGGTTCTCTCATTGCCTATGGCAAAATGGCACATTGCACTGACCTGCACGACTCATGAATTTTCTTGTGTAGCTATTGATAAAATGCTTTACATTTTCACAGAAATAATTACAAAACAATGTCAAAAAAAAAAAAAAAAAAAAAACTTTTGCATGGTGATTTTTATGGGGATAAGAGACTGTGCTCTGTAGAAAATAACTGGGTTACACTTTTGACAAAAGAGTCCAGCAGTAGGAACTAGTTCACGTATTACCTGGTAGTTAAAATAGATCTTTTTGCAACCCGTAGCATTTGACTGCTTCAGACAGGATTTTACTTTTCTTCTGACATAAACATGCTGAAAACGGTGAGTATATTGTTAGTAGATGGCCTGTCTGAATGAACTGTGAAATACAGACTAGTTCTCTACTGTATTTTAAAACAGTACTACAAGACATGAACCAATTGCTTATATATTAAAAAAAAAAAGTTCTCAAATAGGCAGTTAAAGAACATGTGACACTGAGAGGTCTATTATTTCAAGTTAAACAGGATGATTAATTTTTTTCCTTTATAACATGATGCTTTGTCTCCGAGAATTCTATTAGAACAATCTGTAGGAATATAGCTATGAAAAAATATCGGTTTCTCAAATTTGCTGTGAATGCCAAAATGAAAAACTGCGAAAGAGAAGAAGTTTGGACTGTCAGTTGCTAATTTATTTACTCAGGTCTTTTTCAGGAAAATGAAATCCACAAACACATGAATAAGTGAGTTGCTTAGGTGGTGGTTTTTTTTGGGGGGTTGTGCTGATGAATAGGAGATACCATAATGGAAGCAGTGAATTAAGATGCAGATTATTAAGTGCAGTGAAAAGAAGCTTTCTAGGATGGATTTGTTTCACATCCATGTTCCCTTCTGTTTCAGTGTCTGTAGATTTTTCAGGATACTTGACCATGATTTTGAGCTTCACTCCCTTGATTTATTTTGATTGTTTAAACTCCTTGTTTCACACAAAGTATAGTTTCCGTTTCTGGCTATGAGGCAGGTTCCTATGGAGAAACACTTTGGAGCTTTTCTTGGCAAACACAAGCAGTCCTTGGTGGAAGTGAGACAGGTCTCTTCATAAATAGAACAACAGGATCCTAAGATTAGGCTGCAGATCAAGACTCCTTTGAAGATTAGGACTTAAATGTTCATAGACAAGTGCTTCCAATATAGGACTGAGGGTAAAGCAAAATGGGAGCCCTCTGTTCCTGTGAGCTAACCAATGTTATGGTTGCAGTTTACCTGCAGCAAAGCAGGTAAACTGATTTAGCTGAAATCAATTCTTATGGCCCTTGATTTCTGGGAGAGATTTAGCTGACCAGCTCCTCCAAAGTTGTACGCATTGGTTTATCTAATGCACATATTTGTTATATGATAATTGGAGAGCAAATGATTTCATAGGAAATATGGCAAAGCACTTAGCTAGTTGTGTCTTAGGGAGGCCGGGGCTGAGGTTAATCTGTGGTGGCAGGAAGCCTTCTGTTCAGACAGCTCCATCTCTAGAATTGATCCTAGGACCTATATCAGCTAACGATCAAATGTGAACATTTGAGAGGCGCAATGGAGAAGGAAGGCAGAGCCCAGCACTCTGCCCTACTCTCAAAGGAGAAGCAAGGTGGTGGCCAGCCTTGGCAAGGGAGGATAGAGCCCGTTCCAGTCTGTGTGCAAGCAGCGAGTTCTGATACTTGGGGCTGGTAGCTACGTTACCTGAGGTTCGCAGCGTGGTTATCTGCATGGCTTTCTAGGGAGATTGCTGTCCTTCTGGGATGCCTTCCTGTGTGCCGTGCATAGGGACACAATAAACAAAAGGCAGTGAGGTTTTAGGTATTATCTGATGGGCTTATTTGGACTTTGACTCCAAGTAAAAGGAGCATATATGACTGAACATATAATTAAGTCAGATTTAGGATTTAGTCAGAAGTTAAGATTATTTAGAGAATGGTTGAAAAGTTACCAGTTTTGAACCAAACTGTTTGCCATTGATAGGTGCTATATTGGTAGGTCTTCCCAAGTTACAGTTTTTTGATCCTTCCTCTTTACTCACTTGTATTTGTCTCTCTCCTTTTCATAGTTATAACCAACTCGAATTTTCCCAGTATGTAGCTATTACTTTTATTTCTTTGTGTGTTCACATAGCCTTTTTTTGCTACCAAAATGAACGTGCACCACATTTTTGCCTTTTCTTGGAGCAGATGTGTCCAAAAGTAATCATAACACTCACAGAACTGAGTATTTTTGAAAATATTTATTTTCTATATGGCATCAAGTTTTAGCTTCCTGATTTATTTTTCTCTTGAGCTGAGGCTTTGAAGAGGATGCAGTAAAGTGGTTTGTTAGTCTTGATATGTTTAATTTGGCACCCCCTAGAGATTGTTACTACAGATAATATAAGAACCAGTCAACAGTTGTATGTGTTTTTTTTTTTTTTTTTTTTTTTTTTTTTTTAGTGTAAGTTGTAACAATGACTACTGAAGTTGGCTCAGAGACTGAAGTAAAGAAAGATTCAGAGCAGGCGGGAGCAGACCAAGCCAAGGACAAGCCTGACGAAGCCTCACGTACTACAGAAGATCAAAAGTCCAGAAAAGCATCCTCAGAAGAAGCTTTAGATTCGTCTTCTGTCTCAGTGCCAACTAGCCAAAGCAGCCCAAGCAGCCAGAAGAAGGAAAAGGATTCATCTGAAAGCAAGGGTATTTCTCGCTTCCTGCCCCCATGGCTTAAGAAGCAAAAATCCTACACCTTGGCAGAGCCCAAAGAGGAGGCCAAGAAAAAGGCTGTAGGAGAGGACCAAGCAATTGAAGTGAGTGACTGCCGGCTTCCCGAGGAAGGGCCTCAGCCAGAAAGGAGCTTCAAAGAAGCAACTGAAAAAGAGCACAATGCTAAAGCAGATGAGAAGGAGGAAAAGCGCTCTGTTAGCAGTGCTGAAACACAGGTAAATGTGCAAAACCTAATGAATACTTCGAGCAGTTTTAAGCACGCCTATTTCATAGTTTAACCCATGTGAAGCTTTATAGGGATTATAGCAGGGAAGGATGATTATTATTTGAGTACTTGAGGTTTGGGGTTTTTTTTGTTGGTTGTTTGTTTGTTTTGCAAGTGGGTTGATACAGTTATATGAGTAGTAAAGCTAGCTTTAAAAGTTCCTACTCTGTGACGGATGATTTGTGCTTGCAATAATTTTATCAAACTAATAAGAGTGTAACCTCACAAACACCTGTTTTGTGATAGTCTAAGGGACAGTGGAATGAACAGGGATAAAGACAGAAACTTCTTAAGTCAGTTTTGTCTATGAAGTCGTTGTATCACGCATATACCTTTGTAATAATCTATATTTTATCTTTTTTAGTTATCTCAAAGTCCTTACAATCTCAGGTTTTTATTCTTTGCTTTAGCTCTACTGAAGCCATGCATGTGGCTACTATCCTTAGTGATTCATCCTGTGAGGTTGATGCTGAGTCTCAAGGCAAACCCTCTTTCTGTGATGCCCCAAAGTCTTGCTTTTTGAAAATTTACACATCACTTCTTTAAACTCAAATCTCATATTCTGCATAGCTTGACTTTTGTAAGCGGTGTTCCTTCATTTTAATTCCTGAAACTTCTCATTAAATTCTCTTGTGTTGACAGTGGGGGGAGGGGAGATAGAAGTCAATAAGACATA
>VZSV01000023.1:5613047-5644054 GCA_013398735.1 Nothocercus julius | reverse complement strand
AAAGGCACCATCTGTGGTCTGAGAGCAAGATAGGAGAAAAAAAAGAAACCCTGTGTTTCCAGTATCTTGTCCCCACGTGGAAAACCTTAATCCTGGAACTGGTGGTTGTTTTTCCAGTACCCTCATATTTTAATGAAAGGTTAATAAATAATGCCTTATTTATTGGTGGCATTTAAAAGAACTGAAGAAACTATTAAGCAGGGCTCATTATTTAATTTTATTTCATACAGCCTGCCAAGGAAGATGGTAAAGAAATAGAAGTTGAAAGAGTTGCTGAGGAAAAAGAAGAAAAACAAGGGGAAAAAGAAGAAAAGCACGTAGAAAAGGAAAAAAGGGAGACCAAAGAGGTACAGACAGGTGAAATCAAAGCAGAGGGCATCCCCCAGAAGTCTCCCAAGAAGATTAAAACTGTACAATGTAAAGTAGTGCTTCTGGATGGCACAGAATACAGCTGTGACCTAGAGGTAAGGCATCAAGTTGTTACATAAAGAAATCTTTCTCTATATGGTAGGGAGGGGAAGGCAGTCAGTACTGTGTGCTTCCATTGCAGGGAGTTTAACAAATGCTTTTTTTTTTTTTTTTTTTTTTAGCAAATCCAATGAACTCAGTTGCAATGTTATGTTCACACAACTATCGTTTAGGGTCAGTTGATCTTTCATTTTAAAACCCAGTCTTCAAGTCCTTCTTAGTTCATTGTCTGCATACACTAGTAAATAAGAGATATGCATAAATAAATCATTTGGAAGGTGATGTCATGTCTGTGATACGTGATATCGGTTCATCTGTTCAAGTGTTTCCAAGAATATACCAACAATTTAAAAAAAATTTCCTTTTGCGAATTCCTTGGAATACCTTGCTAATTCTATTTCTGAGTCTGTGTTAATATTTGGCAAATTTTCTGAGAGTAGTTTCTGTCATAGCCGTTGAAATACCATGTTCCCTATCCCTCTAGAGGAGTAGTGACACATTTTTATTCTCCTATAACAAGTTTTTCTCCATTTTATTCAGAAATAGCACCAAGCCCTGGCTTGCTCTCCTTAGAGCTCATCCTTTTCTTGAGTGTGAGCAACAGCCATGTTTGTATCTGCAGTATTTATATGTATTGTCTATATACAACAGCTGTTGTGCCTAAGAATTAACAGTACAAACAAAACAATAAAGCCACATCCCTCTGCAAAAGCAGTAGGAGAATTGGAAAAATTCGAACAGAAGGATCTTTTGTCACCTGCTAATCTTCATTTTCACTAGAGAAAAATGTTGCTTGCCTCTCCTTTTCTAGGTTACTTTAGGACAATGCAGAAAACGATCAAAAGTATAGCAGCAGATGCACTAGCCCTGTTTCTAAGGAAGAACTCCTCAGAAGAATTTGTAGTAATTTGTGGCAGTAAAAGCAGTTCCTCTCAAAAAACAAGTTCTCCTAGAGTTTGCTTAGATTGTGGTTTTAAAAAAATATATTTTTCGCTTTCAAAACATTTTGTGACTTTTTTTTTTTTTTTGAAATGGCTTTGAAACCTTTCATTTTTTAAAAAAAGCATTAGTTGTGCCTGGAGGAAAGGAAGTCCGTCTGCACACTATACCATTTTCTGCAGCACAGGACATGCCATTACAGTTAGTTGATTGCACAATGGACAAGCTCCCACGGAAGCTGAGAGAAGGCCCACAACTGCAAGAAGCTCAGAATCTAACACTATTTGTCCTGTGGTCTTTAACTTCTTGAAATTGCTTGAATTTCAATAAGTACTCGAAATCTGCAAAAGGGAACTGATGCTCCATCTTTCAGTAAGCATTCATCTTAGGATTCATGTGTAAGCCAAACAAGTGTTCTTGGTAGAATGAAAGTTACTGCCTCCAGCAGCATGGAATGTATACTAGGTATGGAGGGACTGCATGGCCCAGAACTCCAGTTACAGGGTAACTAACTTTTACGTAGAGCTAATGCAAAATAATGAGTACTTTTCCTCCTGAGGCAATGGAGTGGTCTTCACATGAACTAAGCCATGTCCGCAGTTCATCAGGGTGCCAGTTTGAGGCAGGAGCAGTCAAATTGCAGCTCTTGAGCTGCTCACGATGGTAGGGTGGTGCTAACAGAGTAGCCTCTGGGAAATCTGTGGCTGGAAAACAGGAGCCAGTAATAATATCAATCACTCCTGGGTTTTGCTGGGATACAGATGCATGCTGAGCCTGAAGTTACCCCGTAGCGTGGAGGGTGGGGAACTTGAGGAGATCATTCCCATAAGTAGCTCCTGAAGTTTTCTTCCTCTTGACTCTAAAATGTGTGTTTGCCCTGCACTGTGTATGCAGCTCATGGGATCATCCCTGGCCTAATGAGTTAAAAGCTATTAAAATTTACTTAAAAACTTATTTATATTTCAATATATTTTCTTACTGTTTTAATCTGAGAAAATCTATGTTTTAATAGGACCAGTATTAGTTAAGATGAAGCTTAATAGCTAACTTTATCTCAAATGAGGATTTGGAATTTGCATCCGTTGTTGCAGTGCACAGTGTTCCCGAATACCCAGCTGTGCTAGAGGCTGTTCCTGCACCCCGCTCGCTGTGCTGCGGCCGTGTTTTCCGTGTCTGCTGTGCGGATGGCAGCAGCGCTGTTTGCCTTGGCTGCAGCGTGTTAGCATCACTAGGTGTGCACTGCTCAGCAGATTTGTTGCTGTTTCCCATAGAGCAAAGGGAAGCTGGGAGCACTTGCTAAGCATTCACTGCTTGCTGCCCTTGGTAAGTCAGCATACCATCGAACTATCCAAACCAACTCTAATCGCTTAAATTAAATGGAAAGCATTATTTGTATTGCTACTGCAATGTGCATTTCTGTCATTGTGCTTCAGTATTAGATATGAAAGCTTGCAGGTGCAGGGACAACATAAAAGCATTTGAAAAGCAAAAAATGCCCTGGTGAGTACTGAGGAGAAATTGATTTGGTGTAGCAAGATTTCTGTTCTCAAGAATTGGAAGCAGCAGTATGAATATAGTACTCATCTCTAATCCCCCCAGGCGTGGGGAAATCCTGTGACTCATAAGCTGCCAGTAGGTCAAGGAGGTGGGCTGCCAGTTTTTCCCTCCTTCGTACACTATTGCTGGCTTGTTTGCCCTGCAGTTGTGCATTCTGACATGCTAGTGCTCACATCCTACTGCATCTTGCACACTCAGCCTCTGCCACCTCCTTCCACATGCAGTCAAATACTTCATATACATCAAAACCAGCCCCAACAGTCCCTGTCTCTTTGACTGCCCCCAGAAATCATAGACTTGTAGGTAGAGTCATTTTGCTCATTTATTCCACCCTTTCACTAGTTATGTTTCCCTATTATTTGTAGTAAGCAAAGTATTTTTTTATAAGAACAGAAGCTAGAAGTAAGGAGAGGGACAAAGTGGAAGACAGCAAATAATTCTGGAAACAATTGTCAAATATATGAAGGACTAGAAGGTAATTGCAAGTAGGCTTTTGTCAGACGTAAGTTCCCCTTCATAAAACCTGATAACCACCTTCCACACTGAGATGACTAGATTGGTGGTTGAGGTGAGAGCAGTGGGTTTTATCTCAACTTTAGCAAGGCTTTTGTTACTGCTCTGCATAATATCTTCATCGAAAAAATTAAGGCCTAGAAAAGTATTCAGTGCATGGACTGAAAACTGGCTGAACTGTTGGACTCAGAGTTGTGTTCAGTGGCATGAAGTGCAGCTGGAGGCTAGTCACTAGTGCCCTCTCCCAGGGGTTGAGGATGAGGCTGTTAATGACCTGAGCAGTTGCAGAGTCCAGCAAACTTTCAACAAGTTTGCAGGTAATACAAAACAGGCAGCAGTGGCTGGTAGACCAGAGAGTGCTGCCATGCAGAGGAACCTCAACAGGCTGGAGAAATGGGCACAGAGGAATCTCATGAAATTCCACAAAGGAAAATTTTATTAAGAACCATGTCTATACTTTTTTGGCGCAAGCTCAAACATTACCTTGACAAAGAAATTGAGCTTTGTACTTCTGTGTCTGTCTGCTAGGAGAGTTCTGTAGCAGCGTTTGTATCTGTAAATATTGTGTTCCTTCATGGGCACAACTTGGTGTGGGGTCCTCTCATCTTGTGTCGTTGATCAGTTCACATTGTTTTCAAAATAATTTGTTAGTGTTTGAATACCAATTTGATCACTTGAGCTTGAGTTTTGCTCTCCTTCCTTGTTTTTTCATTCTCATTGACATTGTCAATGCTTAGAGTCCTGGGGAAAAAGAAGCAGTAACAATACAGGTCTATACTGCAGTCTGTGGAAATAAAGATATTACAGAATCACAGAATGGTTGAGGTTGGAAGGGACCTCTAGAATTCATCTAGTCCAACCCCCCTGCTCCAGCAGGGACACCCAGAGCACAGGGCACAGGGCGGCAGCCAGGTGGGTTTGGAAGATCTCCAGAGAAGGAGCCTGCACAGCCTCTCTGGGCAGCCTGTGCCAGGGCTCTGGCACCCTCACAGCAAAGAAGTTCTGCCTCACATGGAGATGGAACTGCCTGTGTTTCAACTTATACCCGTTACCCCTTGTCCTGTCACTGGCCACCACGAGAAAAGTTTGGCCCCTTCCTCCCTACATTCACCCCTCAGGTACTTGTACATATTGATCAGAAGCCCGTTCTTTGAAGCTCTAACATCTCCCACCAAACAACAGGTCTCCTCATGCCTCTTTCTGGTGTAGCTGAACAGAATACATACAGGTTTTTGTTTCACAAGTACTGATTCATTTTTTTGGAACCATGAGAAAAGTGAACCAGATCTGTTGTTCACAAAGATTGTCTGCAGAAAAGCTGTGTTCCCAGCCTAGTGATTAGTATTGCTTGTCCTATGTCATCCTTTGGGGAAAAAAAAAAAAAAAAAAAAAAAAACTATTTTGAATTTTGTTTTCTTTTTAGGGAAAATAAAAATCCAAACTGTATCACTTTCTTTCTTTTTCCCCTTTGAAACAAACCAGATCACTGCCATTGATCCAGGAAGTGCATTCCATGAAGGAAAAAAAAAAAAAAAAGTCTATGGCTGTGACAAATACTCACCTTGCCTTCTTATTCCAATTATTTTCCACATGCACCTACATTCTGCCCATATGCATCTAATTAAAACTTAGAAGTGAAAAAGTAATGGGGTTGTGAGGAGTAATGCCCAGATAGTTATGTGTAACATGCAGCATGTATCAAGAAACATTTCAGAGTAAATGAAATCCTAATGATTTTGGTCTCTACACCCTTATTAAAATATTAATATGTTTCTGAAAGCTAGTTCTTATGTGTGCCTTCTCTAACATGTTATCTCCTTGTATGTGCCATAAAGAAGCTGAGAGAAGCTGCTTGGTTAAGAAAGATGACTTTAACCTTTTGAGAAAGTAGTTGTATATGTGTGACTGTGTGTATAAAAATATCAGAGGAAATCATCATGCTTTTACTATGATGCAGAGAAACCTCTGCAAATCAATCTGCAGCTTGATGCTGTTATTCCATAGTTGAGAATTTGTCATCAAATGCTACAGTTGAGACATTTGTACTGTCATTGTTTCTTTGTCACTTTTTGTATATTGATAATTGCTGTAAGTCCTTCTTTGTAGCTGCCTAGTGTTGTTTAACAAAGAAGTTACTCTTTTGCTTGTTTTTGCATGCCTTTCCAGTTGCTCAGGGCATGCTTGTCATAGTAAATGTTTGGCTTCTTGCATAAAGCTCTTCTCAGATATTTCTCTTTTTCAAAATTGCTTTGTAAATTAATTTATCACATCAAAAAAGAATCTGTTTGTACTTTTGCCCTTGGGACTCTTTATTTTGACTTAACAGGTCTTTCTGACTGGTGTCAACTTGCCGGCTGGACCTGTACATGTTGAGTCAATTTCTTTTCTGTAGTACTGTTTAAGCAGATATTTCAGCTTTTTTTAGTGATGCTTTCCCTCTATTTATTCTTGTCTACTTTTATAGTTTTATTACCTTTTTCACATAGAGGCAGATTTGAAGAACTTTCATTTCTTTGATATAATTTCTCCCGATTTGCTTGTCTGAATATCAGTGTAGACAACACCTAAACTATTTCCCTATTATCCAGACCTGTCAATGTAATAAAGCTAAGCCTTGTGGCAAGCTGTTCCTCAGTTTGTTACAATTTCAAATTGCTAAAGTGATGTTTTATCTTCCAGTTATTTTTTCCTGTAGGCAACTCTTCTAGGAGTTTTGTTTCTAAGAAACTAGGAAAGCTTCATCAGGAATCAAAATAACCTCCATTAAAACATTGTTTTTAAGGCTTTTAACTTAGAGTCTAAAATGGAAATATTTTTTAGCTCCTTTTTTAACAAAATAAACTTTTTTTCTGCATCATATAATTAAAAAAAAAAAATCCAAACCTATTTAGATCTAAGAAACTTTCAAAGAATATACTGGAGTAACAGTGTATGGAAGCATTATGCTAAAAGAGATGAGAAATTATCTGAAACTATCTGTGAGAGGAGGTAAGAGTTCTCATTCTTCTGGGATCATTTGAATATTACTTTTGATTTCTTGATTAAATTTGGGATTTATGATAGAGGCTTTTTTCAGTTTTTATATAATTCATGTTTAAGTAGAAGATAGCATAGCTTTAATAAAATTATTAAGTCATAACTGTGTGGCTACAGGTTATAAGCAAATAAAGATGCTGTTGAATTTGTTTCACGGCACTCAGCCATTTATCTAATGAAATATTTATAGTGAAAGGCATTTAGAGGATGCTGTGTGACTATATCTTATGCACGTTTGAACAACTGAAATATACTGAAGATTACATCAACATTTTATGGCTACAGTGTGCTAATCTGAAGTAAAAGTACACTTTTGCTTAAAATAGTTAAGCTCATTTTAAAAAAAAAAAAAGAGTTAAGGAAAGTCTGCCTTAAATAACTGTAGTTGAGTTTTTATTTGAAAATCTTAATTTTCTGACTTCTCAAAAGTACAGACTAATGCCTGAATGAAACTAAGTGGTATGGCTTTGCAGGGGGCTTGAGGGGTGGCATTTAAGCTGACACATCTTAAGCATAGTTCCAACTTCAGCAGACACCACTAAAATTAACATCTGTGTGTAGGCAACTTGAAGCCAAAAGAGATGCTGATTTATGTTGAGATAAAACATGAGTGCACCTTTCAGGACTAGTCTTGATTATTGTAGTCCTTATCAGTGTATCTGTAGATGGTGATCCTTTTATGGCAAAAGGGGTCCATGATATCCTATTTTAATTTCCAGTTGGATGGAAATCTTCCATTCTGTGAGCCCGTTCCAACTGGTTAGCCCTTCAGAGGGGGAGGTGAGGCTGGAAACCTGGGTACACCTCTTATGAAGTGGCTGTGCTACAAGGGGGCATCTGTTAGTCTGAACACAGGCTTAACACTTGGCAGTGGAATAACCTTGGTTACATTTCTTCTTTCTGTGTTCTCACTTAAAGGAAAAGCTACTTTGGGGGACCAAATAGAATAATACTGCTCTGAATCTTGCACTGTTTTAAACAATGGGCCGCACTAGTCAGTCCTTCCATCTTAGCCTCTTTGTACTCCTATCTTGGTAGCAGTGTAGGGGCGGAGTTTTCCCTTTTGCTGCCCTTTCAGCATTAGAAAGGAGATTTCCTTGTGTTTGATGCCACCTTTGCTGGGCTGTGATCAGGGGAAACAAAAGCTATGTAATGTGGAAGGGAAGGAAGGGAACATTGAGACAGAGGAAAGAGATTTGAGGAAGCTGGAAGTGAGGAAGCAGAAGCAAATACAAAGAAAGAGAAGAAGGAGAGAGAGGAAGTGGGGAAGAGATGGAAATAAAAGTGAATTGAATTTTTGACGTCAGATTTTGGTCCTAACTGCTGCTGTTCTGAGGTTGCTATTGAAGTTGTGAACAATCGTATGTACTTGATCTGCTTTTTTTAACTTATTCCTGATACAGATTACTTAATGCAAGTGTTATGTCTGGGCTTTTCATTAGGCCTGCTGATCAACATAGAAATCAATGTATCTTCTATCAAATGAAGTCAAAGCTTTTTCATTTATTTTTGAAAGCAAATTCCAAGATAGTAATTTTCATTAAGCTGCAGTGAGCATCTCCCTTATTCTGTGTACCTGTGTGGTAATGAAACACTTTTTTTCTTTTTATTTCTATTGTATACTTTTTTATATTTATTATGAGAGCAGTTGATACTGAGATGCTTGGGCTTTTGAATGTACAACCAAAGAAAGATCTGTTTCTGATGCTGCTGTTTCTCTTGCTGTTGCTTAGGTTTTAAACTGCTATAACTTCTTTATGGCATATTGGCTCAATATACTTTTTTTTTTTAAATTTATGTATCAACTTAAAACAAGTCTTTAAAGATTCAGTTGGATGTTGCCAGTATCCAGTTCCTGTGTTGACCCAGTTATTTCCTAATATTAGAAAAATACATATATATTATAATAATATTATGCTCAAAATGTTTTTAACTTAATTCTGGCTACTCTAGGCTTACATGTATTAAAGACTTGGCTATTATCTGTACTTATTTGGTTTTTAGTGCATCTATGATGTGTTCTGTGGATAACTTTTTTTTTACCCTTTTTTTAACACATAATTAGCAAGTGACTTCAGAAATGGGATTAATGATAGCGTATGCTATTTCTGCAGTAATTGGTGGATTGCCTTCATTGAAATGTGTTTATCTGGAACACGCTTTTGATACTTATGGCTGCTGACACACAGTGATTTAGGGAGGAAAGGTTATATATATACATATGTATATATTATATGCAATCAAGCAGGCTAAGATTCTTGAAAACTTCTCTAGCTTGTGTTTAATTCCCATTTCAGCTTAGCTCTTCTCTAAATAGCTGATTTTTCTGCAATTGAAGTTGAGGCTGGCAAGGAGACACATTGGTTACTTAACCTGTTGGGGAAGTGGTCACATATCTCTTTACAAAGAGTAAAATTCCAGATAAAGTCCCAGTATCATTCCATGATGCTTAGGCTGCTAAACATATTTGTTTTATAGCTGTGTCTCCTGAGAATTTTGCTCTGTTGTTCCAAATGGATGTCCGCCGATGGGCACAACCCGCTAGCGCGCATGGCAGGAACCCCGCTGCGGCCTGTGCACAGGCTGCCGTCCGTGGTGTCTCCCGGGCATCACAGCCGCGCTTGGCATCCCCTGACATCTGCAGGGTCAGCAAATACAGAAATTCTTGCGAGCTGCTAGGCTCCCAGAAATGCCCTGTTGTTGCCTCATTGATAAATGCCACAAATAGCAGCATGTAGGACTCGGCTCAAAATGCCAGGCGACGTGCTGTTCGTGTTCCAGCAAGCGGCTGTATTAACCCTGCAGAGAATTTCCAGCCCTCCCCAGCCCTGATTATACACTGCAAGCTGCCTGATCCAAAACTTCTCGTCTTTTGCCAGCTGCCACCACCAGTGCAGCAAATCCTTTCCCCAAATCTGGCACCCAGAAATAGCATGTTGGTCTGCTTTTAACTACAGGCAATAGGAAGAGATGGGATCACCTTGTTTACGTTACCAGTTAGTGGTGCAGGAAAGGCAGGTAAAACCTCAGGATTCGTTGCAATTTGCTGAGGCTGTTGTACTTGCAAGCTACAGAAGCAGCGTTTGAGGAGTGTCTGCCTTTCATTGCTGCTGTAAAGCAGCTGACTCTGCTGTTGAAATGAAGATCAAACAAACCTGTGATATCTTTTTTTGTTGTTGTTCTTTTTTCTCTCTCCTTTCCCCTCCATGAATAACTACCACAGAAATTATTTTTAGGCAGACTAAACTTCCGTAAAATGTGCTTTTATCTTGGAGTACCTGATGAGTGGCTTAGCTGATTTGAGAGATCACATGGTTATAGATCGAAAGCGACTCCCTCTTCATTTTTTCTACCCCTCAAAATCTCTGCAGTGTTGATTGTTAGGCAGAAGTTATTCATGTTCAGTATGAGAAATGGGTGTGTGTGTGTGTGTGTGTGTGTGTGTGTGTGTGTGTGTGTGTGTGAGAGAGAGAGAGAGGAGATAACTTTTTATTTTGATGTGATCTGTTTTGTTTTCTTTTTTGACTCAAAGATAATCAATAGGAAGAAATGTTCACTGTGACAGTTCTCAGCTGCGTAGAGTTTTAGCTAGGGCAGTTCATTTTCCAGAGTCTGACATCTCCTAACTTTTGGTGCTGTACCTGCTCTTTTGGTTTCTCAAAGACAGTATAGTGGAAGAACATAGTTTTCTGTGCTACGATTGAGCAGTCTCACTGTAAGAATTGACATCAACTCGTATCATGACGATCATTTTTCCTGTCATGGCAGGAT
Source organism: Nothocercus julius (assembly GCA_013398735.1). Taxonomy (NCBI): domain Eukaryota; kingdom Metazoa; phylum Chordata; class Aves; order Tinamiformes; family Tinamidae; genus Nothocercus; species Nothocercus julius. The sequence continues at coordinate 5,633,770 of VZSV01000023.1, read as the reverse complement.
CCTTTTAGCAGTTCTTCTGCAGGCAGGAAGTGATCCTTTTTTTATATAAACGTTTATGCATGAATAGGATGAGATAAAAGGAAATTGAGATAAACTGAGATAAAAAGAATACAACTTTTTACATCTATGATAACTTAAAAAGCAGCTTTGAAGCATGTTTTTGCATGTGCGATTTAGTGAGTTTCTTGCCACTTGAGTTTTGTAAAAATGGTGTGGAGTTTTACCTATCCGTTCAAGTCAGATTTTGATAAATTTTTACTCCCCTAGAAATTATCTTTGTCAGTGAATATATATATTTATATGTGTATATTTATAAGAGAGAGAGAACCTACGAGCACTGACAAATATTATATATATAAATATCACTCAAAATATTATAAGCAGTATATCATAAGAAAGCTTTGTCTTATTAATATTTAAAAAATTCCTGTTCTCCAATTACAGCAATCAGTTTTGTCAGCTGAATGTGTTCAAAAAAAATTAAACACTAACAGTACTTTTCACTTTTCAGAAAAGAGCAAAAGGCCAGGTGCTGTTCGAGAAAGTATGTGAGCATCTCAATTTACTGGAAAAAGACTATTTTGGACTGGTGTTCTATGAGAATTCGGATCAGAAGGTAAGTCTGTGGAGTTGTTGCTGAGTTTTGTTGTTATTGTTGTATTTTTTGAGTATTCTTTTGTGTTGTTAGAGACTCAATTAAGGAGGCCGCATTAAATGCATACTGTGAAAAGCTGATTAAGTTGTCCCAAAATGGCAGCGACAGTCTGTTGTAAGCTTGCAACATGTGTTAGATACTGACATGTATGAAATGATATCTAACAATGCACTCATTTATTGCTTTAGAGCAGGGGGATATCTTCTACCTGACTTTCCAATAGTTTTCCTGTCTCAATTATGAAAATACAGGCATCTTGTAAAGATGAGACAAGAACTAGCTCATCATCAGTGCTGGAAACTTGTTTTTAGAAGGACTTGGTTTGTAAGAGGTGTTTTGATATGACTATATTCAAGTGAGACTTTTTTTTTTTTTTTTAAGTATCTCTTGTTAGTATACTCGTCTTGCTCTTGCTTACCAAGTGGATTGTCAGCCACACTAGATTGCTGAGAGGAGAAAAATCCTGAAGACAGTTAATTGCATTCGTTCAATTACATTCAATTATTAGAACCAATTTAACTTTTTTCCCAGTGTCTGTGGTAAGTTATGGACCAGATGTCACTCTGCCCACAAACTAAAGATAGACCTGCTGTCATCTTTTTTTTTCTATCATAGAAGAAAAGAGTAAAAAAAAAAAAAAAAAGATTGCAAGTTGAAATGGAGAAAAAAAAAGTAATATTTAAATTTTAAAATCTCTGTTGTTGTGGCAGGAAACATCATTGCATGAGTACTGTAGTTGGTATAGAAGGCTGTGTGTTTTTTCAGACTTCAGCTTTTAAAAGCAGAGCGGGAAATTCTGGACTGGTATAAATTATCTCTTTCCCATTCTAAGAAACTCAGGTCAACCAGTGGGTTTCTTCGATCTTTAATTGACAGGGGAAAAAACCTCTAAGTCTACTTTGAGCACATAGGTTAGAAAGAGATTATCAAGGGTATATTATTAAACTGTTATGTTCCTTGGAACATTTACTTGGATTTCTTTCTAAGTGTGAGAAGGAAAAGGAAGGAGAGGTCAGTTGTGCAGTGGAGAAGTGAGGTACTTCACATTTAAGTTGGGAAATTCAGGTAATTTTGTTCTCCAAATGTGCAGTGTTTGGTGCTTGTTAAGCAGGGGTTGTCTGTTTGCCAGTTGCTGAAGATGAATGAGCTTTTCACTTTGATTTCCAAAGCTATTAGGACATCACTTGTTTTGTACCACTTATGGATATTTTTACAAATTTAGGTATATGAACAAGATGATGACAGCTGTATTTTTGTTAGTGTTTTGTTTTTTTTACATCCTTCTCTAAAGTTGTATGATTTTTTGTCCTTTCCTCAGTAACTAGCAAACTATATTTGATACCCAGCAGCATAAGTCCATGAGAGATTTAGTCAAGTTTTAAGACTCTTTGTTAGATACTCTTTGTATCTAACCTACTGTGCAACACATTGACTGTGTTGATAAAACTGATGGAGAGATAAGGGAGGAAAATAGACAGAGTTGGCAGAATTGTAAGTCAGGTGCAAAAAGACTAAGGAAGACAAGGTTGTAGTACAACTTGAAGCCAGAAATGGGAAGGGAAAAAAAGATAATTTTGGAGTTTTATGGGATTTTTTAAAAGATAAGCAATTCTTTGAGACTTCTCAGAGCTTGACAGATGCTTAGAGACACTGACCAATTGTCATTTGCTTTTCTTAATCCTGGTGCATACATGGGCCATCTGCAGCCAGTTTGCTGATTTCCTACTCTGATGATTACTACAATAGATACAATACAAATAAAACTGAGCAAGCAGAAGGGGTTTTCAAGTCGGCTTTCTTATGGTTTTGCTAAAGCTGTTTATGAAAGATAGTTTTGTTTCTTCTTGTAAATGCGTAAAACTTCATCGTTGTACAGTATTAAAAGAAATCCAAGGATCACAAAGTGACAGAAAAGTAGGAAAAGAATAAGCAAGAAGAAAAAGATCTTGTTGGTTCAAACCATTTGAAGTTATAACTTTTCATTATGGATTGGTGGGGGATCAGTTGGTTTCAGCAGTTTCTGCCAAAAAAAAAAAAAGTTTATTGCCTTGAAATTTTCCCCTCTCATTTACCTTTTTGTGTTAAGTTTATTTGAATTGCTTTTCATATTAGCACCAGTTTTCTAATTCATTTTTTATGCCATGTCTCTTGCCTTCCCAGATAAAAATACCACAAATCTTGAATGTTGAGCCCAGTTGGTGCTGAATGCTGATGAATGATATCCTTTTTTTTTTTTTTTTCTCCTCCTCCTTGTGCACTAATTCCAGCCATCCATTCATGAGTCAGCTTTAAGCAAATAATTTTTACAGCAGTAACGGTGGCAGAGGGAGGAGAGGAAAAATTGCTAAAGTTCTTAAATTGTTCATTCCTGCTGCACTTGGTCTGTAGAAGCATTGGAAAGCTTGTGATCTAAGCTCAAGCTCAGCTGGAAATGCTGTTGAAAGTCGGAAACACAGAAATCAGCTGCATAATTTCTGTAAAGGAAGGATTATTCTTCTTATTTTGCAGCACGTTTTGCCTTTTATGTTCTTTTGTCCTAGTTGTGTGAAAGCCACATATCCTAGTTTTCAGCTATAGCTATGCCATGCTATATTTTTTACTTATATATCACTGCTACTTTTTTGTTTTTTACTTATTTTAATTATCTAAAACACAAAGATATTTTAAGGTATTTCTAGTTTTCTTGGTAATTGAAAGAGCTTTCTAGCTATGGCTTTCTAACTGGAAGTCTAGGGCAATACTGTAGTTGAAATGCGGCCCAGCTAAAATTATTTGAAGACTTCTGTTGACTTCCAAGGCCTTTCAGTGTCAAAGCTCTTCCAACAGATAGTTTTCTATGTTTTCTTTAAATGATATCCAGATTTTTTTGAGAAATATTTTTTATCCCTTCTTATGTAATGAAGTTATGGCTGAATAGCTCTGGAATAATTTCAATAGCTATGAAATGTGGAAGCTGCTGGCTTTTTAATGCAAAGAAAAAAAAAAAAGAAATTATCCTTATGTTTTTAGTTACATGTGTAAATATATTCTTAACTTACTTTGTAAATAGTACTTATCTAATGTCTGCAGGCTGCATTAGTGACAAAATTGACTTGGATCAAAATCTTTTGCAACAGGGAACTTAGTATGTGGAGCCATCACAGTAGAGCACCATCTTTTACCAGCAGAGATGATCAATGTTAAGGATTTGCACTGAGGCAAAACTGTTAAATAGCTACATGTTCTCCTAACCCATACAGGTCCATAAAACTGCATCATAGCATGTTTTTCTTTAATTTAACTTTGTGTGGAAAGGACTCTCAAGGACATCACGTTGGAGAAGAGTACCGCGGAGTGAGAAGCCAGGCCCTGTATAAAGGAACCGGCTATTTCCTGAGGCAGGAGACGTATCCTCAGGAGGTTCCCATTTGGCAGTGTTCATGCTGGCACGGAGGTGCCCTCTGGCAGTAAAGCTGCTGCTGTGTGCAGGGCCTGGTGGAAAGGCAAGCGTAGCAGTTGCTTGCTGGCCCTTCCCCGGCTCGTGCTTCTTTCTCCTTGAGTTAGAGCTTGTGAGCAACGCTCACTGTGCATGTGCTCCATGAGTAGGTTTGTGTGTGTGTGTCTGCCTGTTGGAAATAAATGTATAAACAGGCCTAAGTTTTCAGTAACTGAAGTTGAAAGGTCTATATTTCTAGGCTTTTACCCAGTCCTTTCCATCAAGTTTATAGGTACAAATAAACAACTTTGAATTACTGGTGAATACATCTTGCTGATTTCTCAGTCCCATTTTCCAAAGTTATATTTTGGGTCATTAGTAGCAGCATAAAAAGAGATTCTTCAACTGAAATGCTATGAGCTACTTAATGTTGTGCCAGTTATAGCGAAGTATTTTTGGTGTTATAAGAACAACAAACATTTGGAAAAAGACAGCTTTATTTGCCTAACAAACAATAACTTAAGACAACTCCTAAGCAGAGCTGAGCATCTAGATTTGAACCTTGCCTATGCATTAATATTGAAATCATCCTTGTTCAGAGAGAGTTTTACCTGGGGGAGATCCAAAAATTTAAAAATAATAATAAAATTGATTTTTTTTTTTTTTCTAATCCCCTTTGAGTGTTATCAGAACTAAAATGGACGTACAAATGAGGGGAGAAATACAGTTTTGGACATCAGGAGAAATCTCATTGTCAGTAACTTCAGAGATTAGTTAGCTATTTCTGGAAAGAGCCACTTATATTAATGAAAGAAGAAATCAATAAAATGAGAAAATGGCATCCAACTATTCAGTTTTCAGTATTAAGGAGCGTAGTTTAAGGTAATAGGACAACCATGAATGTAGTTTCAGTTATGTGCCCATGGAGGCAGACCCACTAGCAAATCACGTGTTTAATTTCAGGATTTTCTGGAATGTTTTAAAGTAGAACAGGTCTAACTGTGGACCAATCTAAGCTTTAACTGAGAAGTAAGCAGTTACATCACTGTCTTCAGCCTGAAATGGTTTTAACATATATATATATATATATATTTTTTTTTTTTCCAGAACTGGCTAGATCCTTCAAAGGAAATTAAGAGGCAAATTCGAAGTAAGTATTTCTGACTTCAGATTTTATATGCCTTTATTTTTGCACAGAAATACTTTTTCCTTAAGTTAGTAGTCCAGATGCTGACTAAACTGTATACTTATACAATAGAAAAGGTTTGAGTTGTTCCTTTTTCATTAGGAAAAGGGTAACCGAAGGAGTGAAAACAGGAGGCTTGCCTTGTTGCTTGATTCACTTCAGCTGTTGAGGGGATGAAGAGAATCTGATTCTATGAAAAGTGGATTGGAGAGGATATAGTAGTACAGCAGTTAAAGCAGCTTGTGGCAAATCCAAAGATCTAAGTTCCAGCCTTGTCAGAGAGACTGTTCTCTACATCTTGATTTTCAGCGGGCACTTAGTCATTTGTACCGGAGCTCTTAAAAACAGCCTCATGCAATAGTGGCCTTGTCTGAGACATACCCAGCCAGCAACTGAAGGAGGCCTAGGAGTGTCATGGAGCTTTGCCTTTTTGGGGTCCTAGAATATATTCTACCATACTGGCTAGCCCCACCCTACTGCCCAGGAAAGAGAATGATATGTAAGGCTATTGGTATAATTAAGTATGTATATTTGCAAATTGGACACAACACCAAATGGTGATAAATTCATACATAAAGTTATGAGAGACAGTACCCCACAATCTGAGAATTTTACAATACTGTGTGTGAAGGGAAGAGTTGTCCTATGGAAGTTGTTCCATCTCCACTAATGATAAAGAAAGATTTTGCAATGTTGATAGCTGCGTTTGAGCTGAATCTTCTCAGTGTGATACAAGGATGGCCGGACTCTGATTTTTGAAGTCTTGTGGGCTTAGATATGGATATTCTTTATGTCATTTATTTTCTGAAAGGTGATTCAAGCAAAATTTTAGAAGTAGCAGTTTTATTAATTTTGAGGGGAAATTTTACATCTCTCTGTGTACAATTTATCTGTCTTAGTCACACAGTACTCTAGAAATGTTAGCTGAGACACAGCAATATCATAAGTAAATGGCACAAAAAGCATTTACTGGAATAAAAAACCCACTGGTTTCCCAGTTTGAATGTGATGAATCATGTTAATTGTATGCTGTTGGTTGGTTATATTGCATTCTTCTATAAGAATGTGCCTAAAGTTGCCTCAGAAGCATTTTTGAGGTAACAAGCTGGCCATAAAATGTTTGACATTTCTCTGTGTTATTAGCTTCGAAACAAAAAGCATTATCTGGGACAGAATGTTAAATCCCACTTTAAATATCAGATTTGTGGAGTTTCTTTTTTGTCTTGAACACCAGTTCAAAGCACCAGTAGTAGTATACATTATTACACCAAGACAATTATTTTTTGTGTGCCTCTGCTACATAGCTAAAATAATAAAAACAAAATAAAATAAAAATAGACTGTACACAAACAGCGTGATATACTTACCAGTCTATTTTCAGAGGATAAATGTGCTTTCAGTAATCAGGTAAAATATAAGTCTACCAACTGTCCAGAGATTAAGTAGAAAGTCAACTACAACATTTTATCTATGGATTAGTTATAGGATTTAGTATGAGTGGACATCTGAAATTTTCAGTCTTTAGATTTGAGGATTTATGCTCTTTTTAGCTTTTCCTAGAGGATATAGATTTTTGATCAGTGTGCAGGTTGCCTGATTACTATGCTTGCTGAAGAATAACTGTAGAAATGCTGAGAAGAAACAGAAGTCAGTTAAGCAGCAGTAAACCTGTGGCTAGTTTAACTGCAACTTAGACCAGGAAAAATGCTTCAAACCATTCAGGAAAACACTCTTAATACAGGTTAGTACCTCTATGGAAGGACTCATCACTCGTCTTTTGTTCCCTGCTACTCACCCCCCCTTTTTATGAGAGCTTTCCCTAAGCACTCTTTACACGGATGCTTTTCTTCCCAATTATTTTTCTCTATCAGTTTGTTTTATTCAGTACTAGCAGAATTTCGTTAAATAGTACTAGTTCCCTTAAAAGATGGAAGTGGGTTAATGAATTATATCTTTAATTCTGTTGTCTTTTTTTGTTCTTGTTCATGCTATATGTATTAGATGCTACTCATCAGATGCTACTAGATGTACTTTTTTCAAGGTATTTTTGATCTAATTCTGTCTCGTGGTATATTAGATTATGCAAGGAGGCAAATCATTCCCAGTAACTATTTGCACATTAGATAAATGAGACTTTCTCAGTTAAGGAGTCCTGCCTTATATTCTAAGGAAAGCTATCGTTCTAACAAATTGTTAGCAGACACGTGAGGATGCCCTGAAATCCTCAGCTCTCAGAAGAGAAAAGGAGCTGTGCAGGCGGCAGAAAAACAAAAAAGCTCACACTTAAACAGACTTTTGTGGAAATTAAAATGTCCCAATGAATATTTGAATCTGAAACTCTGAATTTTGTCTCAGAAATTTTTATCTAGATAAAGGACTTTTTCACCTTTAACAGCTTCGGACTTTTAAAATAATTTTGTAAAAAATAAACAAAACCATTTCAGGACTCTTCCCTAGCATAATCTTGGAACTGGAACAGTCAAATCTTTTGTCAAAGTGCACATTTTTCAAAACATGACTTCTTGTCAGTTGTCAAACGGTTTTTTAAAACTCTATTTACCATTAAATGTCCATCATTAACAAGCTTTATGAAATGACTATCCTTTCTTACTAGAAGGTTATTTTCAGGAAGACTTCTCATTGAATATGTATTTGCATTAGGAAAAAGATAGGGAGAGATAATAAAGCACAACAATTGTTTTGATAATATAATATGATTTCTTATCTGTCTTTGCTACTTTTGACTCAATAACATTGTAGTGTTATCTTTGTTTGGCAAGATATGGAAAAGCTTAATTGTATATGCTTTGAAGTAGCAGGCAAAAACAAACAATTAACTTTTTTATTTCCTGGTTTAGGTTTTTCTATTCTGTATGCAACCCAACCTTGTAATAAATCTGTTTGGATTTGGAAACTTCTACATTTGTCAAGTTGTTGGTACTTTCCAGTGAAATAGTCTCTCATGCATAAAATTACAGTGCTGGAAAAAGTAATATTGTAAGAACTGATTTGCATTATTTATGAGTGACTTTTTTTAAAGATTTTGATTTAATCAATCTTCTGATTAACTTTTTTTTTAAGATTTGAGGCCTAATTTAAAACTGGAAATAGGACTAAAGGCAGCATTTTGTGTTTTGTCAAATTACGCTTCTGGTTGTAAGCATGCTTTTACTGAAAAGGTGCAGGTGCTGCTAATAACTCCAAAACATTAGAATAAAAGCAAGTTTAAAGTGCAGTTGCTGTTAAAACTGCTTTAGAAAAGAGAGAAAAAAAAAAAAAAAAAAGATTTTAATATCCTGAAAAAAAGAAGAGCAACTTTGCTACATGTTCTGTGTAAATACAAATAGTTTACTACTATATTTTTTTCCCCTGTATGTAACACATTTCACTCTTACATCTAATGTTCACATTTGTACAGTGCTTTCAGCTTTTCTCAGTTCAGACAGGATGGGAGTGTAAGTACTCTGGAAATCACTGCAAACTCCTTGCACACAGTTATTTGTAGCTGAACAAAGGTCTCAAATGCCTCAAAGGTCTTAAAATGTGGGAGTTTTCAAATTAAACACTTTGATATTTATGTAAGTTAATGTGAATAAAGCATAAGAAATTTTAAGATTCTATGTAGTGATGAAGATAATCTGTACTTCTTATTAATAAACTGTAAAAAGAAAAAAAAAATCATTAGCAGTTCAGTGATTAAAAATTTTTGAAACTGCCTAACAGTTTTTGGTAAGCTTCTTTCTTTGTTTAAACTTATTTGGAATAACAATCAGGTTTTCCCCATGCTTAGGTTTACCTTGGCTATTCACCTTTAATGTGAAGTTTTATCCTCCTGATCCTTCACAGCTGACTGAAGACATCACCAGGTTTGCACAGTTCATGACTTAAATACTGTTAGTTTTTGATAGCCTCCGAATGGCAGAATTTTTCTGGAGGGGGGGAAGTGCTGGGGAATCTGTATGCCATGACAGATTGAACTATTACTGTAGAATATTTACAGATGTCAGCTACTTTTTGGAATGGGGAGATGAGGAAAGCTATGACATGAGAAGCATCTTGAGTTAGCAGAAATTAATTCCTTTAGAATGAGAGGTCTTTGCCAACATCATCAGAAGTGACCTGGATAAGCCTATTCTGTGAGTGTCTGGTTAAGAGTGAATTTGAATAGCTTTTCAAGGGTTGAAGCTGTGGTGGCAACTGCTGGTGGGTACAAGGAAGTGATTGTGGACAAACGCAAAAGGGAGTCAACACAAATCACTAAAGGCAAACTGAAAAATTGCAGGAAGAAAGCATAGAACGAGGAATTTAATAAGTTGGGATGTGATTTCAGGGGGAAAGGAAGAAAGAGAAGGTAGGGTAAGAATGATCGTGTTGAAAGAAGCCAGTGGTGTATTGCAGGGCTGCTGGTTTATTATATAGGAGAAATATGCTATATATTAAAGGTATGTGTGTGGAGGTTCATTTTTAAGAGCAAAGCTTAAAAGGCCAAAGGTAATTTAGTAGTTTTCTATGCCTGGTTGTTGGAAACAGTGTTTTCTACATAAGTACTAAATAGATCCTTAAAACACAACAAAACATGAAAAAAAATCAACTTTTGTTTTTCACTGACACCCACTGAGAACTTGTAAACACCTCAAAAGTACTCTTCTAAAACTAATATAACCAATGGGCAGAGTGTACAGAATTGAGTCTTTCCATTTTTTTCAAGATTATGGAAAATTCAAACAGGCAGTTTTGGTTCAGAATTAGTGAGTATGGTTTGAAAGCTGTGGTTTTTTTGTTTGCTTTTTTGTTGGCACCAGAAATAAAAATTATTCTTTTTCAGATTATTTATGAAAATAATGCTGACTCTTAATATGAAGTCAATCTACTATGCAGCAATAGTGCTCAAAAAATAGAATCAGGTGTAATGAGTTATTAATGCTTTCACTTTACAAAATCTGTTTATGTGACCACATGTAGGTGAAGAAACTGCCATCTTTCCTATAAATCTTACCATTGGTAACTCTTCCTCTGTTCTTGTTTTTGTTTGTTTCCTCTTCCTTCATCTTGCAGGTATTTCTTGTGCCTGCAGCTTCGCCAGGATATTGCTTCAGGGCGACTGCCCTGTTCATTTGTGACTCACGCCCTCCTCGGGTCATACACCGTGCAAGCTGAACTGGGGGATCATGACCCAGAGGAGCACCGCAGTGATTATATCAGTGAATTCCAATTTGCACCCAATCAAACTCAAGAAATGGAAGAAAAAGTTGTTGAGCTACACAAAACACACAGGTGTGCAAAATACAGTAGGAATAAAATAAATTGTCATGCTGTGTCACATTTACTGAGTCATGGAACTGTTGAGGTTGGAAGAGATCTTAGATAACCTAGGCCAACCCGCCTACTTAGGCAGGGTCGTGTAGAGCATGTTGCCCAAGACCCTATCCAAAGAGCTTTTGAATATCTCGAAGGATGGAGACTTTACAACTTCTTTCGGCAACCAGTTCCAGTCTTCAGTCACCTCCACAGTGGAAGACAGTTTTTTTGCATTCAGGCAGACCTTCCTTTTTTCATTTGTGCCCACTGCCTCTCATCCTGTCACTGGGCACCACTGAGAAGAATCTGGCTCCATCTCCTCTATACCCTCCCACCAAATCCTTATACACATTGATAAGATCCTCTCTAGGTCTCCTCTTCTTCAAGTTGAACAGTCCCAGCTCTCTCAGCCTTTCCTCATATAAAAGATAGTCCAGCCCTTTGCTGGACTTGCAATGTGCCGGAAGCAACGTGTCTTTCTCGTACTAGAGAGCTTAGAACTGGACCCAGCACTCCAGATGCAGCCTCTCCAGGGCTGAATAAGAGGGGAGGATTACCTCACCTGCTGGCAGTGCTCTTCCTGAGGCAACCCAGATACCCTGACCTTCTTGGTAACTGTGGCATACTGCCAGCTCTTGGTCAACTTGTAAAAGATGGAAACCTCTACTAAGGGGATATAATGTGTTTACATAGGAAGGAAGGAACAAACCCTCTTTAGGACAACAAGGCTTTTGCTGCCTTCCCAACAGAAGTTTTTCTCCATGGCTGAATATCAGGTTTTCACTGAGTTCTATGATGGACAGTTATTTTGCCTATTAACTCAAGGTTTATTCAATGGTTTTAGGGGCTTGTCTCCAGCACAGGCAGATTCTCAATTCCTAGAAAACGCCAAGAGACTCTCCATGTATGGAGTGGATTTGCATCATGCCAAGGTATTGGAATTTCGTTTCTTTGCTTTGGGAGAAGACATACTTACTATTAAAGATGTAATCCGTACAATTGCTTTATTAAATATTTTCATTCCCTTCATTCTTAGCTATAAGCCTTTTATCTTTTGGTCACATTAATTATTCAATTTACAGATCTGACATTCATAAGATTTATTTTCAGTATACATTTGTTAAATGCATAGTTATGCATAGTTATGCACAGCCTGGAAAGAATATTTTATTCGTAAGCATATCGAAATTTAAGTGTCATTTTTTTTTCTTGCCAAGGAGACTTGGGGAGACAAAGCAAAGCCTAGAAGAATCTGTAACTATCTTTGTAATATCATGACTGTTTAAAAAAAGGGAGAGGGAAGGGATGGGAGCTGGGCCTTTTGATACGTGGAATCAAAAGGGGGATGTTTTTCTTTTTTTTTCCTATTTTGGTGGAATTTTTTTTTCTATTTTAAAAAATTAAAAATTAACCAAACTCCCCCGGTCTCTCCCATACGTGCAGAGACTTAAGTCATTAGGAAAATTCATTCATGGTGAGAGTATCAGTCCTGTATTTAAAAAAAGAAGAAAAACAAGACTTCTAAATACTGGAGAACTTGTTTTGTTCTGCCAGGTGTAGTAATATGAACTTCTGCTTGTGTTCCCTTGAAATATTTGAAGGAAATATACTTTCTGTCCATGTACATTAAATATGTCTGTAATATTTATTCATATTCTAGTCCAAGTGCAGTGTGGCACTTCACTTGGTGTAAAGTGCTCTAAGGAGCTCTCATTTTTAGAGCATTTTTGGAGTTTTGCTTCGTCACAGTGAAGTAGTTTCAAGAGTTTGTACAGCCATAACCTGTTTGCAGCTACTGGAGACCTCCCAGCAAGGCTGCTTTTTAATGACAGTGCAATGTGAGCATTTCATGTGGTTGGTGTGTGGCTTGGGGGTACATGGCTTCTGCTGGGTGTCTGTGTGCTGGTACAGTGCGTCTAAGCCTTCTCACTGAAGGCTTGTTTCTGCAGCCTGCTCGGCTCAAATCAAACCCTGTCAGTGGAGCAGCATGCTTAGAGGCCCTGCCTGCAGCACCTTGACTGCAGTGATTATGTTGACGTTCTCCCCCAAACCATCTGTTGCTTTCTGTATCCTTATTGCAATAGTAAGTGTATGGAGAAGATCACTGTAATCACCAGATCACTGTTTGCTGAATTTTTATAGAATATTTGAAGTCAGAAAAGCCTCTCTATAAATTTATGTCATTTTAATATTTGTTGAAGTATTTGATTGCACAGCCACCACATTTCCCTTGCTTTTAAGTTGTTAATTTAGGCTCTATTGCCAAAATATCAGAGAGTTTCCCAGAGCTGTGGCATATGGCAATAGAGTGCCAAAGCCATTACTGAAGTCCCACAACCTTCTTTGGCTATTCTGGTGTAAGAATCTTGTTTTCACAGTCTTTCAGGTCTCAATATGAAACAAGGCCCAGCTTCATTCTTCTCTCAAGGTATGCCAGAAATAATTACTTTATTAAACTAAATTTTCTGAAATTCTCTCATGTGGCAGGATTCTGAAGGTGTGGATATCATGCTCGGTGTATGTGCTAATGGACTGCTCATTTACAAAGACAGACTCCGTATCAACCGCTTTGCCTGGCCAAAAATTCTGAAAATTTCCTATAAGCGAAGTAATTTCTACATCAAAGTCAGGCCAGCAGAAGTAAGTAACACCTTTCTTCATATCTTACTGCTTGGACATCCCTCCCTTCCTCCCACCACCAAGATAACATGCTCTTTTTTTTTTTTTTTTTTTTTTTTTTCTTTTTTCTCCTCCATAGATCAGGCTGATTCCTGACGAGCTTATGCTGGGTTTTAAGCTGTGGTTAAGCTTGGGATTTAGCATTTTACTTTCCTCTTCAGATTCTACTGCTTGCATTTAGTGCTTGTTTTAGTTAGTAAATGCATACCAAATAGAAAATCCATTTTCTTTTTTGTTAGTAGATGCCTGTAACTTCTTTTTAAACTAAAAGCTAGTAACACTGCCACACTCTTACTGCTACACAAGCTCGCAGTACTGGGGAGAGCCAGCCTCTGTTCCTACTTTCAGTATAACTGTTCACCAAATGTCAAGGCACGAAGTTGTACGGGTGTAACCAAAGGCCTGAGTTGCTCTGAAGGGCTTTATAACTTTTTCTGCTAGACAGTATGGAACTTGCAAATTCATCTCGCTTTTCAGATGCTCTAATATGTTTATGGGAGTCACTGAGGGAGGTACGTTTACATTTTAAACACATTTAACTGGGAATGTGTGCAAAGCAATGAACAGCATAATGCTATCACCTTACATATTCTTGGGTATAATTAATTTTTACTATAAGAATAAATTAATGGCATTTTATATCTATATTGAGAAAAGGGTTTAAAGTTACTCCTGAATTGCTTTTGGAAGCCTGTGCATTGTCTGCTACTCTGATCTATATGGGTGCAAATTTTAAATGGCAGGTCGCATTATTTTTTATTTTCCCCTGCAGCCTCATATAAAAGGAATGTGCTACTTTATCCTGATATAAAATCAACTGTAGCACAAGAGACAAGTTTTAGATATCTTTAGAAGTATATTAATTATGCTTCCTATTTTTCATTAAAGTTTCTGTGAACAGATTATTAGCTCACACAGCATTGTAAGCAACTTGTAATTTTTCAAAGTACTTTATTTTGCATATATGTGTGCATCCATGAAGTTCACAAAGCAATTTCCATACTCTGTTCAGAAAGAGGGTTCATTAAAGTGCAGAAGTCAATGAAATATTTTAGTGCAGGCAGATTTTATATGATGTGACAGAAGCTACACTAATAATGATAATGCCTCCATTTCAAAAGATGAAGTGCTTTAGTTTGAAATCTACAAGTCAGAAATATAACGTAGTAGTTTTGTGGTCCTTGAACTCAAATATGTAACATCTGGGAGTGCAAGAAGAACATAAGATATAGTATTTCTACTAAGAAATTCTTATTAGACATCAGGTAAGATTAATACTGCAACGTGGATTTCAGACTTTTATTCAAGTAAAATGTGTAGCACAACCCACAGTACTATTACTTCTTGCAGTTTAAAAATAAATACATTGGGCAGCTAGTCAGAAAACCATCAAAGAACACGGAAGTATTATTGACTTTCTCAAAGGAGTCATTAGTATAGGAAATGATAATGTGATTATTACCCATCATAACTAGTCCAGACAATATAATTATATTAAAGGTCTGGAAACTCTGATATTTTTTGAAATGTTATGAAAAGAGAATTACTGTTTGTTCCAGTAAAGGAACTGTATGAACTCTGCCTGCTTCTTAATGGGAAATTTAAGGAGATGTGTTAATTAATTTGTGGATTCTTTCCAGCTGGAACAGTTTGAGAGCACTATTGGGTTCAAACTGCCAAACCATCGGGCTGCTAAAAGGTTATGGAAGGTGTGTGTGGAGCACCATACTTTCTTCAGGTAAATGATAATATTCTGCTTCCCCCATTGCCAAGAGGTTCCCCAGTCGTATTGCTAATACTCCTGTACAGGAGGAACTACTCCTGTACTTCCAAATACAGTTGTCTTTGGAAAAGATATGAGGAAAGAAGACAGAATTTCTCTCTTCTTTCTCCCTAATTTGTCAGATCAGTAGCACCTCTTGAACAGAAAACACCCTACCAATCATTGATGCAAAGTAGTTTATTGCTCAGATTTTTTGCATTGCATTTTGGGATGATAATCATATGGAACTAAGCTGGTGATATAGCCCTTCCTAAGAACTCAGCTCTTCAGATTTGCTACCTGCAACACCCATGTGCCCCTTCAAATGAAGCTCTTGGGGGTTTGGCAGTAACCTTCATTCATTTTTCAGAATCTGCTGACTATATAAAATGCTGACAGATGAATTTGTGTTTGTCTATAAACTGGACTGAGTCCACTGTCATTCTTTAAAGAACAAAGAATCATTTTAAAGAACAGACTACCATTTGTTTATGTAATAATACATATCTTTCTCTGCATTTTATTCAGTAACTGGTAGGTAACAGTTCAGTACTTCAGTGAGTGTAGAATACATTTGAATTCAGTGTTAGAATTTTTACAAACACTGACAATAGTTCTCTAAATTGATTTAGAAGCACTTTTTTCTGAAAAGTTTTTCAAGGATTTTTTTTTAATTTTAGATAGAATTCATTAGTTAAATTTGTAAAGAAATATAGTTTGCCATTCCATACTTTCCTAAAATTTGAAACCTGAATTGACTAGTGAAGTCTGATAACACAAATGGCATGCAAATCTTGTCTACGTTAGAAGGTCAATCAAATAAATCAGCACAATTGAAATAATTTATGCAGTAGCTTGCTTTGCTAGGCAACTTTATTTCCAAACTTAATGGTAACAAAGTAGACCTAAGTGGGAAAAAATCCTATGGAAGTCAAAAATACAAAATTGAGAACCAGTATTTGCAAACATAAAATTCAGTACTTTTAGTACTTATTAGATAATCTTTCAACAGAAATTCTGAAATTAATTTCAAATTTAATTGGATTTTATTCCTATCAGAAGTAGCTTTTCCTGATCAGGAATGACATTCTAACAATAAATTGAATAACAAATACTGCAACTGTTCTGTAAAATCCATATACTCCACTGATGTAATCAGACAGAAAACCTTCAGGACCTTTCATCCTGATTTAAAAACAGTAAAATAAATCCAACTCTATTTGTCTCCGGAGATAAAACAGCAGAAAGCAGTTGCTGTAGTCCAAGAAACTGTAGCTTTTTTTTTTCCGAGCTTATATGTATTGCTGGTGTGTGACACCACAGTAAACAGTATGCTATCCAGATGGACGTTTTTAGTTCCCAGGCCTCATAGTATTTTTACATAACATCATAAGATGTTATATAAAAATTGTGTTTTGCTTTCATAATACTTCAGTGCTTTTTCCTCAAGTAATAATTGTATTAATATCCATCTTTGTATGCTGAATTTATATATAGTTATAATATAAAAGTACTTATATAAATACAATTTAATTAATACATAATATAAAATATTATACTATGTATATATATATAAATAATATAAAATTATATATCAAAATTTATATATAAGCTGTAACAAAGCTGACAAGTAAAAGTCCCTGGATTTTTTTTTAATGGCTCAATCTTATAGGATGCCAGTAATATCTACAAAAAGCAACAACCTGCTTTAAGGAATACTGTAAGACTGTGTTTCAACATTAATCTCTTTAGCTAAGCTTAGATTGCAATTTAGGATCTTAACGAACAGCAGCAGAAACCTGTTTATAACTGTTTATTATTTTATTTGAAGCTTTCATAATTGTTTTAGTGCCTTTCCAGACGTTCTTAAAATGGTGCAGCATAATTTCCACTTATTCTATGTAACTAAACTTGTAATACAAAAAAATCCATTCTGTTGCCCTTAATCAGGAAGTAATTAGTTCTCTTGTTTTTTTTACCTTATTAAGAGATTAAAAGTTTATCTCAGCAGGGTGGAAGATAAAAACATCAGTTAATGCTGTAGCCTTGCCAAGACTGGGAAATAGAGAAAGAACCTTGGAAAAACACTCTAAGCCTCCTTTCTGTAAATGCATAATATACTTGATCTTGGAAATGCTGGTCAGAAATTGTTGCAAAGATGGCATTACAAATGAAAGCTAAGCTCTAGATATTCTGTAATTTTATTTTAGACATGCCCGTCATGAAGAAGGGTGGGTTACTCTGTCTTCAAAATTCTGCTTTCTTCAAAAATATGTTTATGCAGATGAGATATGCATGTGTATCTCGGGCATGTGGGATCTGGATGCTTCTGGATCATGCGCTGATACAGCGCTGTAAACAACTACTTAGAGGAAAAAAATAGCATTCCACCTTACTTCACTGTTGGTCTTGCTAAATATCTGAAAATTCTTCAGTTTTTGTGAAATATCTTTAGAATGCCTGACACTTTTCAGAACCCACTTTTGGAAACATGCTTAAATGTATGTGGGGTCCAACTCCTCTGACGTATTTCCCAGGCAAAATGCTTCAGAAGAGTAGAACGAAGCAGGCTTTGTCTCCCTTGCCCAGCTGTGTACCCTAAATACAAGGGACGTATCAGTTGCTCTGCTTGAAAGAAGCTGATCTTGACGTGAAGAAGTCACTGAACCTTTTTCTGGAGTAGTGTCTCAGTGTTACACAGAGAAGAATAGGATATAGAAACGCTCATCCTGGGTAAGCATATATTTTCAACACTATGTTGATCCAGAGAGCAATGTCCAAGACCTTTCTAGAGAGGCCAAAACAAGAAAAGATCCTGCAGAGATGCTTGTGTTGGTGCTATCATCAAGGATGGCACTGGAGCAATCAGTACCCTCTGTGTTGGCTGATGGCTCAGATGTTGAAGTATGAGCAGTAGGCTGAAACAGAGCTTAAAGTCCTTATACTGAGGAAATACAAGGAAACACAGAGGACCTCTCTCTCCAAATTTATGCAATGCCAAAAACTGGGGGGAAGAAGCAGAGTACATCATAGCAAATGTCTAATATCGACAGCAGCGCTTGGATGTGAACAGAAAGAACACAGAACTTGCTGCTCATAGCACTCACATCTGAATCTCTTCTTCTCCTTTGCCAGGATATGCTTCCTACCCTCCTCCCAATACCACAAGCATCAACTTACATAAATCTTCATGTGACATAAACTGGAATCTGTAAATTTATTTCTGTTAGGTCACCAGCTCTCTGGTCATCTGGAGGAATATCCCACTCTTTTTTATAACTTGGTACAGACTTCTATGCAGTTTTGAGCCCTCATTCCCTAACTTTGAGGAATAACAGCTACCTTATTTGAACCTTGAAATTTTGGAAGGACAGTCAAAGAGAAATGTGTAGTTACCACAATAAGAAATGTCCTCAGCAAAAGGAATGAAGAGGTATTTTACATGGCCTCAGCTATCCATAGCATTTAACCAAGATGGCACCTAAAGATGACAATCCGAGATACTTGATCACAGTGGGGAATATGGAATGATTTTCAGCATTACTTCATCACCAAATGCAAATATCAAATAATATACATAGTTTTGGAAGTTTTCTCAGTGCTTCTGGCAGAATCCTTTCTTGAGGTGCCCAAATCGTGCCTGGTGAACTAAGGTGTGAGCTTTAAAGCATCTCATTAAGTGCATAAAACAAAGCCTTTTCCAACTGAGTTTTGTCCTGTTTACATTTTAGACTTATCTCACCGGAACAGCCACCCAAAGCCAAGTTTCTCACCTTGGGTTCCAAGTTCCGCTACAGCGGGCGCACGCAGGCGCAGACGCGGCAGGCCAGCAACCTCATCGACCGGCCCGCACCGCACTTCGAGCGCACGTCGAGCAAGCGAGTTTCCAGAAGCCTGGATGGAGGTACGCAGCTCCGCTGACCCGGCTGGGGGGATGATGCCATTACGTGATGGCACTCTGATGTGACGGGCATTCCAAAAAGTTGTTGCGATGGATGGTTGGAATGTTAGTTAACAGGAGTTTGTGAGTTTGACAGGTTCTGTGATAACCTCTCCTCTTACTTGTATGTCAATTTTAGCCGACCTGAGTAGTAAGTTTAAGTTACTGCCTAAAATCTATGGCACTACTAGGAAAGTGTTGTGGATTTTTTGAGGGGAGATGCTTGTTCCGCCTATTGCATGTGCATGTATTGCATCTTTATGACCCATTGTGCAAAACATTAAATGCAAGCTGAACGTGCAAAGCTCTGTATTACTGCAGTGCTGTGATGGCTGTGCTCTCATTGTAATAGATTTCAGAGGGACTGACAGAATGTTACTACTATTTTAAAAAGTATGTCTCTTAATACAGTCTAAAGTGATTGAATTATTTTACCTTTGTAGCAACATTTTTGCTTCAAACTCCTCCAGACGTCTTTTCTCCAAAATTTTTGTGTTTAAAAATTATATATAGCCAACTCTGAAGATACCTTGTATCATCGTATGCCTGCTAATCATCACTGTTTCAGCTATGTGTATTACATGTATACATTGAGGGGTGCATAGTCAATTTTTTCCAGCTATCTGTGAGTGAAAAATATAGCTATTGATTTTAAATGCCTGAGGGGAGGAAACATGAAATTAGTGTCCTAGGCAAGTCCAAAGAGAATGTAATTCTTGTGGTAATCTGTCCAGTTAAAAAAAAAAAAAAAAAAAAAAAAAAAAAAAAAAAAAAAAAAAAACAAAAAAAAAACCCAGACTTTTAACTCTTCTGGAAGGACTGCTTTGGTATTCTCAGCTCTTTCGAGCAGCATTAAGGCAGCTTGGTGGTGTTGCCATCTGCAGGCCGCAACAGTTCCAAATGATGCTCATGCAAGGGCGGAGCTGCTGCTCCTCGCTCAGGCAGCGAGGCAGGTCGGTGCGGTGCAGTCCCGCACGCTGCCGGTGGGACCCGACCACGCGGTCGGGGGCCGCCTGCTCCCTGCCTCTCCCGCGGAGCCCTGCCAGGGGCCAGGGCCACCCCGGTTCCTCCTGACTGCTGAGCCGAGTTCTCCGCCTCTGCAAGGGCTCCTCTCCCTGCTTTTCCCCCCCTATTTTTTAGAGGGACCTCAAAGTGCTAAGTCCTGCACCTGGGCAGGAATAACCCCTCACCCCAGCAAAGGCTGGAGCCAATTGCCCACAGAGCAGCTGTGCAGAGCAAGGACCAAAGGTGGGACACGAGTCAATAGCGTGTCCTCATGGCAAAGAGAGCCAAGCATGTACCGGGCTTCGTTAGCAAGACTGTAACCAGCATTATGTTCTTTCTTGTTGCTGTTGTGGTTTGCTCCAGTAATAGTATCTTCAATATCTTTCAAGAACAATCAAAAACTTGATATTTAAATATCTACCTGACTCAAATATCGTTTGACATGCACTTACGTGCATGCAAAGTGCGTGATATATAGCAAGAACCTGAAAAACAAGATATCCGCACTACTGATACCACTGTAAAATCATTTTGTTAAAAAGTCTTGAAAAATTTCCAACTTACCCCATTTAACCAAAGTTATTTTGTTCTTTAATAGCTCCCATAGGTATCTCAGACCAAAGTCTGCTGAGAGATTTTCCTACTACCAGAGGGGGACCTGCTGGAGATAAAGTGCTTGACATTGAAGGTGCTGGTCAGGCCAAGTTAAAAGAAGGCAGCAGAGAAGAAAATGGAAGCCCAGTCAAAACTCCACAGTTAGAATTGATTCAGGATGGAAAGGTA
>VZSV01000023.1:5572587-5595929 GCA_013398735.1 Nothocercus julius | reverse complement strand
AGTATATCTAGCTGCATAATGGAGGGGGGGGGGGAGAGAAAGGATGGCTTAACTTAAGATCAAGAATATTTGCTGCTAACTGCAGTCCAGTGACAGAAATTCAGTTGTTTCAGTGCAGTGGAAAGGAGTGCTTTGTGAATCCTCTTCCTGGTTATATGGAATATCTGTAAAGATGTTTTCTTGTTTTTGTGCCATCTGTAGATGGTAAAAGGTGGGGTATCAGAAACAAGAATTGAGAAGCGCATTGTCATTACTGGAGATGCAGATATTGACCATGATGAGGTGAGTATGTAAGCTGTTAATATGTACAGTGTGTTGCTAACAATCCAGTGACCTAAAAGTTCTTTTAAAAATAAAAAAAAAAATAGGCAGAAGGTAAAGAAGTTAAATATGAAGAATCAGATAGATTCTAAGATAGTCATTTGAAGCAAAGTTGTTAGCAATGGTATTTTATGAATTAGGAGTCTTTAGAGTATAACTGAGGAAAATACATTTGCAGCTTTCCATTGCAGATCACATGAATGGATTTCCTACCCTCTTTAAAGTGATTGTGTTTTCTGGAATAGAACTCTGTAGTACTCTTTTTTTTTTTTTTTTTTTTTTTTTTTTTTTTTTTTTTCCCATTTGGAAGGAAAAGCGTTACTACAATCATCTATTTTGAAACATTAATCTAGATAGGCAAGAGTCTCTCGTGCTTCATGTCAGCAACATTTGAATGCAAAGCTCATTTTGAATGGAACTCTTGAAATATATTAAAGCATAAACTACTCGAGTTCAAAAATAATAGTTTTTGTTCTGTATGTGCAAAATTGTGTATAATGAAAGAAATGTAATTGTTGATTCACTGGAGCTTTATATAAGTGTCTTTGATCCTTATCACAAAATCGATTGCAATTTTTTATGGTCTTAGAAGAAAGTTAATATCACTTCTATCTGCTCAATTAGTTAGCTGAATTTGAGAAATACACAGACAAAACTTTGGAAAAGTGTAATTAGATATTCTTTGAAATGACAAAGTTAATTGACAATCAGTGAAATAATACGTATTAAAAAGCCCACCTTCTACATAAAACTGCAATGAATCCAACTCTAACTTTATGGTAGCTACCCAAATCAACAGGATTTAATTTAGCTTCTCAGTTGTGACATGATGAGAGCTTTCAATGAATCTAATTTCAGATTTCGATGTGCCTCTGGAAAGTGTCTCATGACAAATTCAGTCTCTTTTTGAAGCTTGTAATTAAATGACAGAGCTGTTAAGTATTAGGCACAGTTTGTGTCTGCCTTGACACACCTTTAATGTATTTATGATGTTTGAAAAGGTCAGACAATGCTACTTTTCCTTTAGTAAAACTCTTCTCCTAGCCCTCCTTTAAGCTAAGGTAATGAAGTAAAAAATGAAACTATAGAAGATGAAACTACAAAAAAAAAATGCTGCAGTAGAACACAATGACTGGATCTTACCAGATGTGAGAAACCTCTGTCACCATCTCCTTAGCATATCTGAAGTTCCAAGGCTCACAGACTGTACAATCAATGCTCATTCTTTTGTCTTTGTGCCCTCTACATCACTAACCAGTTTTTAACCAGTTTTCTCTCATGAAGAAATCTCAATATGAAGAAATGTTTTAAATTGAATTTCAGAATACAAATGATTCATACACTTCCTGTGATATAGGGATGAGGGACTTGAATCAAACCTCAAACAATGAAGAAATATTTAGAACAACAATTCTTAAATCTGAGCAGCCAATTCTTTTAAATCTTCACTTGTAGTACATAGGATACATTTGGCATACCTTAAAACACAAACTAATAAAATGAATTTACAATTAATACAAGAGCAAACATTGGTACTGT
Source organism: Nothocercus julius (assembly GCA_013398735.1). NCBI lineage: Eukaryota > Metazoa > Chordata > Aves > Tinamiformes > Tinamidae > Nothocercus > Nothocercus julius. The sequence continues at coordinate 5,594,069 of VZSV01000023.1, read as the reverse complement.
TCCAGTGCATTATGTATTCTTCTGTACATATTTTCTTAATAGGTTTTCAAATTCCTTGCATGTTAATCATTAAGGTGGCAAATGTTGATGTTCTTCCAGTTTCCTTTCAAAATTCATTATTTCTTTTCTACCTACCACCTATGACTCAGGAACTTTTCACATTTTTAAACTAACATCCATCTTCTTGTTGCATCATATTTTTCTTCCTGCTTCTGCTTCTAGTATATATTTAAGTAGTGCTTGAGACTAGGCTGACTGTGAGTTTATTGTTGACAGATAGTATCTTTGCCAACTCCTTTCGGTTTCTTCATGATTTCTTTTGTTGTTCCATCAGTAACGCAACTGGCCAAAATAAGTTTCAGATGAAGGAACAGGAGCTCTTTTGTGTGCTCTGCCTCAAAGGCGCACTTCTCTAGTTGGCTGTGAAGCCTGATGTGCATTGAGACATCTCTTAAGAGGATAAAATTTCTTAAAATGTGGAGAAAGGATTAAAAAGAAACCAACCAGTTATATTTATACTTCCCTGAGTTAAGCTAAAGAAGTTTGTCTTAAACTAGTAAGAGGAGGAAAAGGAGATTCTTGTTTTGAGAAAGATATTTCTGTTACGATCTTCTGGAGTTTCAGCAAGGTGTATAGACCAGATAGCAAAGAATATTTTATTTAGAAAACTGAGGGAAACTTTTACTTTTAGTAGTGCTTTGTATTCATTTGGCAAATCTTCTGCAAGAGTTCTAAAACTTCAGGCATAGGAGTACTTTCCCATCGAATTAACTAAATAAGTTACTTTGAGTGCCTCTTGTTACTTTCTGGAAATTTCAGTATATCTACAAAGCCTTTCTTTTAATACTGGGGGAAGAGGAGGGAAGAAAGAGGGGTGTTCTTTTGTTCCTTTGTTCGATGGAGACCTTCTAAACTCAGGAATTTAGAGTTCTGAGCAACTATTATGAAAACTTCCAGTGCAGCTCATCTACCCTTCACCTCCCAGTGAATATCTTTTTGCAGCCATTTAAGTCATATTTCAAATATTTTTGCAGGCCCTGGCACAGGCAATCAAAGAAGCCAAAGAACAGCACCCTGACATGTCTGTCACGAGAGTAGTGGTGCACAAAGAAACTGAACTTGCTGAGGAAGATGAAGAGTAAAATCAAAATGCCATCAAGAAAATGTTTCAGGTAAACCTTCAATGTGAAACAGATTCAATAACATATAGGTGTTAAGTAACATAGTTTGAAAAAGTATCATCAATTTTCTGTTCTATTCTGCATTCTGACAGGCTTGACAAATGCTGGGAGTTTTTGGTATGTGCTGTCACAAACTGGTGCAGTGTAAGAACTGATCTTAAGTTCCCACTCACACAAGTTTTTATTTAAATCTGAAATTCTCATTTTAAGTGTCTCCCAGTTTTATTACAGTACTCTCAGTATGGCGTTTCCTATGACATTTGGTCAAGTTACTGTAGCTTAGCATAAGTGAATATGGGCCATTTCTGTAAAATACAAAGCAAATGTCATGTGTTTTGTACCAGTGCAATTACAGAGAAGGAGTTAAAAGCTTTGCATATTGAAGTTTTAAAGCCTCTTATCAGGTGAAAGAAGTATATGAAGGAATGTCAATGTACTAGGCCGTCATTCAGTTGGTGTATTCTTGAGTTCCAACATATTTGGATATGAGGCTGGAGTTTTTCTCTGTTGGTATATGTGCAATAAAAAAAAAAACAAAACAAAACTCCAGGTGCAGCCACCCCTGCGCTGCACACGGGAGAAGCGCCACCTGCTCAGCCGGCTTGGGCCGTTGCTCCCGAGGCAGCCCTGGGGTGCTGCTGGCCACCTTCGCCCCAAGGGCTTGTTGCTGGCTCGCATGCAGCTTGTGCACGAGGATCCCCATGTCCTCTTCTGCAAAGCTGCTGCCTCTGGCCTGTTGTGGTGCCTAGTGGTGTTCCTGCCCAGGTGCAGGACTTTGCATTTCCCGTGGTAGAACTTCATGAGGTTCCTCCCTGCCCATTTCTCCAGCCTGTCGAGGGCCCTCCAAAAGGCAGGACAACTCTCTGGCCCCTCAGTCACTCCTCTCAGCATTGTGTCACCTGCAAATTGCCTTTATGAAAGAATTTGAGTCTTCCTGAACTATGAAGCAAACACAAACACCCTGGCTACCATTAGTCATTTCAGGAGATACCCTGAACTCCTGCGACATACAGCATGCATAGATTGATAGTATTGAGTGCTATGGAGAAGTCCAAGAGGATAAAGGTAGGATGTCAAACCTCTGCCTGTAGGCAGAAAGATTATCTGCCTTTTCCATTAAAGTGAGAGAAGTTGTTTGTATCAGAGGCCTCATGCTAGATCTAAAATGTTGTTTCAAGCAATGTGAATTTACGAATTACCTTTTCTTTCGCCTTTCTGTGAGCCTCCTCAGAAGCTGTAGTTTTTACATGGAACTATAGCTAAGCTCGAGCGATCTTCTAAAAATTCCTTTAGTTGTGCCATTACTTGAAAAAGTAATTAATAACCTTTGCTCGTAATTTATAAAATCCATGAAGAAAATGGATCAGGTTTGAAAGTGTTAGGTTAACACTGCTTCACCTACTGGATGTTAATGTTTTAAACTGTGGAAATATCAAAGGGCTATCTTTTGGTGGACAGGAATGATTCTGGCCTTTTTAGAAAGAATTTCAAAAGCTGCAGCCTCTCTCAACTCCTTGCCCAGCTGTCAGTAGCTTAAAACACCCAGTGCTGTGCCTGGCAGACGCTTCTTTGTTTTCATGTGCCAGATACATAAAAGTGCCGTGGAGAAGAAAAGCTTCGCTTATACTTGAAAGGGTTGAAGGGTGATGGAATGGTAGGGGTTTGGGGGTTGTTTTGTTTTCTTTTTGTTTGCTTTTTAGCAAAGGCTAATGTGACCAAGTCACCAAAAACAAAGAACTGCTCAGGAAGCCCTATATGTTGTCACTCTCATTTCTTATTTCAGTGTTCAGCTAAATTTGCTTTGTAGCTTTTGTTGCTTAGTAACACTGGAAACTGTCAAAAACTCCCTGCAGGCATAGCATGTATGCCCCAGCTTTGTTTTGAAAATATAGGAGATAACATGGAGCTGCACTAAACTGTAAGGCTAACAAGGCCCCACATCACATATGGCAAAAGTAGTTCTAGATAATTGTGTTTAGGCATTTGAATTACACTGTGGCTCTTGATTATTTGTTTCTAAGGTGATGAAAACTCTGCCCTGGCTATAAGTACAGCAATAATCTTTGTAGGACTTTGTTGTCTCTAATAAAAATGAGAAATCCTACACTTGGATTCTCAAGGATTATTGTTTGAAAGAGTTATTTTATATTTACCTATTTACTAGATTGTGGGTTAAATTCTTCATAAACTGTGTGAGGGATGAGCTCTTAAAACACCTGGGGAATTTTTGAGTGGGGAATGTCTTCTCACTCCCTATACCCTCCCATTTCCAAAACTCTCTAGAGAAGTGAGGACATCTGGAATCTGATGATGTGAAATTCACACTCTTCCTCATGAATGTGTGTATAATCTTTGCACTCCTTTTTTTCTTACAGAAATAAAAGTAATGACAGTGACTGTGGTCATGCCCATGAAGAACTGTGACGGTTCCAATTGCCCAGGCCTCGCAGTGAGGACCAGACATTCGAGACTGAACTGCCAATACCAAATGCCGCTCTAACATCTTGGGTCTATATTCCCTTGCAGTCTGACTAGTTCATTTTTTATAACCACTTAACAATCTTAGAGCTTTTTATGACATTCTAGAGTATTTCATTTTTTTTTGCACACCTACTTGCCACTTTCAAAGCTGATTTCTTGACTACATGAAAGTGAACAAAAAATATGGTCTGGTTAGCGTTGTTCACTGGAGCAGGCGGTAACTGTGCAGAAAGGAGGGTCTTAACTAATTTAGATAAGGTTTTGTTTTGTTTTTTGTTTTTTTTTTCCAGATATTTCAAATGAAATCTCTTACTGGAGTAATTTACAGATTTTTTTTTTCAGATTATTCAGGTATATATATGGTATCACATAACAAAATTTTTTATAACAGTAAAACATTTCCTAAAATTTGACAAAATATATTTCTTTGGATAAATTTTATACTGATATATCTGTGTAACTCCTTCTGTTCTAAGGATCTCCTTCTCTCTGTGGGACAGAGATAGTGTGGCTGTCTGTAGAGGAAAAGGAGTACAGAGAAATTTCTTCTGACTGAGCACTGTGTTTTAAAAATCTTTTGCACTTTGGTGCCAATGCTCAACTCTACAGACGCTTCACAGTCTGCAACATTCCAGATAAGGAAAGAAGGAAGAACGAAGTATCCTTCTCTTCTTCCAACAAGAGATGATATAGGCAGCTTAAAACCTTAGTGCTTTCAATTTTTTTCTTACTGTGTCCAAATTTCAACACTTCCATTATTTGAATACATGTGTAGAATACTTGCTTTCTATTAAACCTCACTGTCTAAATGTTAGAACTGACATTTCTGTTATTGAGAAAGTATGTGTTTCAGATGCTTTGTCTAATGAATTAATGCAGGTTTTTAGCATACTGAGCAAAACTGAGTGATGGATTCCATTCTTAAAGTAGTAAGACAGTAATATCGTTTGATACAGGCTGCCGTTGAGAAAACCTGTCACTGATGTTGGATTATATTTTTATTTGGGGCGATTTTTTTTTTTTTTTTTTTTTTTTTGCTCTTGAGGACTCTGTGTATAGTTAAAATGCCAAATTAGATTTATAGCAGCTTGAAGTTCTATTAAGTGATATTTTGCTTTCTGTAATTCTGTTTATAAAATAAAGTTGTTTATTCTCTACTTGACTTTTTGGCACTCAGGCATAAATTTGAGAGAGATTTAAGGTGAGCAAATGAGTTTGAGATAACCATAATTTTAGAGGCCACAGAACCTTGAAAAGTAGGGAATTGATACAGAATAGTTCTTCAGGTTTACCTGAAGGCGGGCATGATCTTCTGGCTCCTGCTAGAGGACCAGTGTGTTTTAGACCTCTTCCAGTGAACATCCTGATTGCTGTGTCTCAGAAAAGAAATCTTTAGATGCCAAAAATACACTGGACAGTAGTCCAGTGAAAATGCCCCTTAGTCTGCAAAGTGCTTGTGCTGAGTTCTTTGGGTGAAGGTGCACTGTGACCTTCCAGTTACACCGAGTCATAATACTTCTCAATCCACTTTTTTTTTTTTATGTCCTCTGAACAATGTATTTATTATTGGTGCTGTTCCTGGTTTTGCTTGCTGCTGTCTGTCAGCATGCTGGCTTAACATTAATTCATGTTACATTTGGTTTCATGTAAGTTGAATAACATAAGTCAACAGTAACCAAGAAGTTAATTTACATATGCATACAGGTATTCTTAATTACATCCCAGTGCATATAGGTGTATGTAATTAAGACGTGAAAAATAGCAGGGAATCTAATTCATCTGCTTTTCAAAAATAAAGGCATTCTCCCTTTCAAACGAAAGAGAAGAATGAGGAGAAAAAAAATACTGTGCATGAATAGCAAGATTGTCAAGAAAGTAGCGTATTATGCATAGGTAAGAGGAGGTTAAAAGGGGAAGATAAGATTTTTAGCAGATGTCTTGGTGAATTTTTCATACAAAAATAGGTAAGAAAAGACTCTTAAAATCTTTGAGGTGTTTTTGATGTGGTATATAGTATTAGTTGCAGATCTTGTTTAGTGGGAAGAAAGTGTGTTACTTTAATTCCTTATTGAGTTGGATCTTTGATTTGTTAGACACGAGATCAGTATTGTTGTTTTTATTACAATTGTATTTAATCCTTCAAATTATAAATATAATATTCCTAAACGGTTATCTTCACTGAGAGCCATATTTCTTCAAATACTAACCTGAACCTTATGTCAGGAACAAGTGAACAGTGCCTTCAGGCCAGCATAGTTTGTGCGTAGCTATCACTTCCATTAATTAAACACATACTAATTAAATCATCTTTGACATGTAGAAAAACTCTAGCTCCCAAGTGTGGCCAATTCTAAAAATACTCAAGGTTTTCAGATTCTGGTTGCAAATAAATATTAAAGTGTTCTAGAATACTGGGCAATTCTGATGTTTTATTATATTTTTTTTTCTTTTTATATCTGTAGCAAATACAGTATTGCAACACATTGCAGGAAAACAAATTGTGGTCAAGACACTTTATAAGCTAGCCTTACAATAATTAAGCAATTTCAAATATAATTACAGTCCCTCTTAATGAAAATCTGGAAAAAGTATTTTAGTAATTAGTTCTGCTTTAATTACTGCTGCAGAAAAATGAGTTATGTGTATCCTTCATAAAAATACTTAATATATGAGTGAGAGGATTTTAATTGTGATCACTTGAGGGTTCATAATAAATGTTGGGAATGTTCTGTGCACTGTTTCCTGGACTGAGGTTTAATAAAGGACAAGCAAGCAACTCAGGTGACAGATTGTTTCAGAAAAACAACAAATCTATTGCCCAAAGCTATGAGCAACTGCAAACTGAAGTGTTTCTTGAAATGTTCTGTTATTGGAGAGCTCAAGCAAATGACAACTTTCAACCTGGCTGTGATAGAAATGTTCAGATGAAATATTAAGACAAGGATCAGAGTCTGGGATCTGATGTGGATCAGAATGATCCTTGCCTATGCACTTGGCCATGATCTGTGAAAAGCTGGTAGCTTTTAGGCATGTTTGCTGAGGAATGGGGGCTACTTGGAGCAGCTGTTGACATGACTGTACAACGAAGGAAGGTTTGAAGCAATTTTGATTTTCAGGATGTTCTGATTTTTGCATTGCACTGGGGAAAACAAGTGCTGGGATTAATACTAAGTTGCAGTGTGGCTAATGCTTGGAGTGCTCATTCTGTTTGGAATGAAAGAAATGGTCCGGGGGCTTTTGGAGGTGAGTTTGTCACACTGGCTGTACAGGGCCGGGCTGAGTGACCAACCCTTCCAGAATTCTGGCCCTGACTGAGGTTAATAACAGGTACCTGGGGCTTGTGTAAGAACCAGCTGCATTCTAGAGTACTAGCATGCAGTACCTTACCAGAATGTTCTTTCAGCATTTTTTTTAAAATTTACTGGTCCGTCAGTGGTCTTTTGTATTTTTCTAGCCTCATAATTTTTTGTTTTCTGCTTGAATTTGCTTATTGCTTTTTAAAAACTTCCTTTGGTAAGCATTTTCATCATTTCATGTGTCTTTTAGGAGAAAAAAAAAAAAAAAAAAAAAAACTTACTTTCATTTATTTTGAACCTGCCTTCTGCTAGCTTCATTTTATGTCTCTATTGTATATACTGGAAGGGACACCCAAACGGGAAAGTCTGGAAGTTTATACTTTTCCCAGGCAGAAGCTATTCCAGAGCTGTGTTCATTCTTGCTACCTTTCCCTCTATCTTTTGCATTGTACATTGAGACGTTAAAGTCTCTTCGGAGACATAAGAAGGAAGCAGTTGCAGATAGGCAACATGAGCATGTTAAACATGATTGCTGGTTGTAAATGGAGGGAGTAGTGTATGCTTTCCAGGTGAGAGGAAGACAGAGAACTCCACTTGTAAACTCTTTCCTTGCAATCAGTTTGCATAGTTTCCATGTATTTAGGAAATATTTTTGCAGTTTATCAGGACAAATTATTTAGTAGTGATATTAAAGTATATATTTTTCTTAAGGAAATTATGTAAGATAACCCTGGCTAAGGCAGCTTGAAAACATATTTGTCTGAAAATTTTCAGTAATTGGGCTGCACGTTACCAAATCTGAGTGCCAGCTAACTCTTCATGTTAGCAATTACAACTCAGTAAGTAGCTGAGCCTAAGGCAGTCAGTGTTTTTTTTTCGGATTAATGACGTCTTACCTAACATCTCCGTGCCATATGGTATCCTTGTTGGTAGCTATGGGACTATTTTGCAATAAGATACTGTTACGCAGTGATACTACTTTTCAACATTTTAAATCTTGGCATTCTCAAACATTTTGTGTAATCAACAAAACCAGTTTTGTGCTGTAGTAAGATGTGCTAAATTTTGATTATATGCGTATGTTTTAACATGGCCTTTTCTTGGCAGGCAACGAATGTTTGGAATTTTTAGGGAGTTTGACAATTCATTTAGTCTCTGGATGGTATGTAAGATCCCTGTATTAGCAGCATGTTTCTTTAACCTAAATCAGTTATGTTTTTCCTATAAGTAGCAGCTGTCTCAATGTGCCTGCAATGCGTTATGTAGATTGTATTTAATAAAAGAAGTGGAAAGAGCAAACTGCCGAACATATTTCAAGGTGTTATTGAAAGGGATTCATAATCACAAAAGTTTATATACTCAAGTAAGAAATAATTTAATTGGCATGGCCGCAGAATGCCCCTTATCTATTTGGAAAGTAAAAATGCCTTGGATACAAACATTACACAGGAAAATAAGACATGTTCTATGGAACTAGAGTACTGAATCCTGCATATTCTTTACCAACTGTTTCCAAGGATTTGCTTGGACACTCAAAATTAGTAAATGATTAAAAAAATAATAATAATAATAAAAGCACATTCTGGAAACGATTTCACCTTCTAGGGTCCATTATTTATATTTCGATCAAGCTGTGAGGGGCTTCTATTCCAGCAGCACACTGTGCTAAGCAACCTACTATCCAATAGTATCCTAATAGGCAAGACAGTGAGTAATCTGTATTTCTGATATACCAGCTTTTCTTGCAACCAAAAAAAATCTTGCTCAGCCACAGTTGGTAATTCTCTGTCAGGAGTACTAAAATTGATCTTTAAACAGGGCAGAGGACTTGGACACCAGGCAGTGATACAATTCTTACTCGTCCGGAGACAGAAAAAAAAAATAGGGCTGACATATATGATGATAGCTGCAGAGCACAGAGAAATACCAAGCAGTCATCACTTGTATAATAAGATGTGGTCTGAGCATGCCAGGGCAGGCTGTACGCGTTCTGTTACGCATTGCAAATTGCAGAGAACCAAACTCCAGTATATTGAATCAAAGACCGAAGCTCCGAATTAAACACCAAATCCCTTTATTAAGTATCAGGGAGAACTTACATACTGTACTGTTCCAGACATAGCACCCTATTTGTCTGAAGGAATGCAAAGCAGCGTTGCTGAAGAAACCAGTAATCTAAAGGCTTCTACTAAGACTGCCCAGCCAGCTTCTTGGTCACGCAGCAGCCGCACAGTTGCTTTTACTCCTTGCCTGCTGCTAGAGCACCTGCGCTGCCCTCCTGGAAGCTGGTTACCTGCTAGCGAAACGTGCCGTACTGCTATCCACAAAAGGGGCCTCCGCATCTCCCCCTTTTTTATTTAACTGCAGTATTACTATAGCTATTGTTAAATGAGTAAGTGATCAATCAATCATTGAATATATAATAAAAAACAATGCTAACACTAACAATAAACACAATAAGCAAAATATAGTTAGTACAATAATTCCGTACATTCATCCATATAATTAAAATACACACAAAAATCCATTTTCACTGATCCTAGCAAATCCAACTCTTGTGGCTTGATCTTCATTTTCAGAAACCACGTGATCCACTTGTTCCACTTATCAACTCTATCAGTAGGTTTATCGCATCTTTCAGGGTTTATCACACCACTACCACACAGTAGTTTATCACATCTTTCAGTCGCCTTTTGGGAGAAACTTGCCCATCATCAACAGACTGTCTTACCAGACAAGTTACAAAAGGATTTCCTGGACTAGATAATGACAGACATAATGTGTCCTGCCCTGTGTGATTAGCCAGAGTTACCTGTATGTTGGTCTTAGGTTGGGGTGGTATCCACAGTGGTGTGGGTGATGTCACGATGCAGATGAGAGTGATGGCTGTGGTAAGAGGGGCTTGATCCATCGAGCGGGTACCCATCTTGGTCCTGAACCTGTAGAAACAAGCACATCCTCTACCCCAGGTTATTAAAGGAAGAGGTCCTTCCCACTGATTCGTCTATGGGTTTTTAACAACAATCTGGGCTTTATCCTGAACTTTGTGTTGTCTATGTGAATCAAAATGTCGATATATAGGAGGTCCCTCTTCTGTCCAGTAATTTAAAAAGTTCAACACACAGCAAACTTTTGCTATGCGTTCCTGTGAGGATAATCCTACGCTCCCTCTTTTTTGTTTCCAGAGCATGTTCTTAAGGGTGCCATGCGTGCGCTCAATAGTCGCTTGGCCAGTAGGTGAATGAGGGATACCAGTGATGTGTTGGATTCCCCATTGTTGAAAGAATATTTGCATTTTTTGTGCTATACAGGCTGGACCATTATCAGTTTTTATAGTTTTAGGTACTCCCAGCATTGCAAAAGCCATTATAAAATGTCAACACGCGTCTTAGGCCTTCTCACCTGTATGAACAGAGACTAATCCTGCAACACAGGCAGAGTCTGTTATAATGTTAACTGCAGAGGACCATCGTGTAAAGACGCAAATGACTGCTGATAATTGCACTATCTGCGGTGAGCCTGTAACTACATGTGTGTCATCTTCCCAGTGCCCATCATTGTTTTTCCAAACCACAACTGCACGACCTGTCTTACCCGAGCTGTCAGTAAATACTGTAAGACATCGGGTATAGGTGTAAGGCTCAAACACGGGTAATAGAGAAAGACAGCTGAAAGATGGTATGATCTTACGTCCTCGAAAGTGCATGCTTATTCGTCCCAGGAAATCTGCCAAAGTACGCTGAAAAACAAAAGACTGGTGAGTTAAAAAGGTCAATTGCTTCTTATTGAGTGGCAAATAAATAATACCAGGCTCTGTGCCATCTAAAAACATCAAACGTTCTCTTCCCTTTTGAATAACCATCGCAATCATATCAATAGCTGTGGTGACAGTTTTGCCAAAATTATAAGACAGAAATACCCATTCTAAAATTATTAATGGCATCCTGTGGTATCCATTGTGCTAATAGACCACAAGGCTGGAAGCTGGAATAAAAAACAAAAAGACTGACAGGATAATTCTGCTTTCATCTGTGAGCAGTCTGAGTGGTTAATTTGTCCACGGTTTTGTCAAGCGCAACTCGCGCAGGAGGAGTAAGTATTCTCGGGGATGTCAAACCTGTATCTCCCTTCAAAAGCTTAAAAAAAGTATGTAATTATTCTGTGGAAATCCCTAAGGAGGGATGAATCCAATTAATAATTCCCAAAAGCTTTTGAAGATTATGCAAAGTTTTTATGTCTGTCTGTAAGGTCAGCAACTGCGGCCGAATTTGATGATCAGAAGTTTTCCATCCTAAATATCGCCAAGGCAGAGTTTCCTGCACTTCATCCTCTGCAATTTTTAGTCCTGCAGCTGATGCTGCTCGCGTAATCTGATGCAGAGCCTCTTGTGCTGTTTCCTTCTGCTCTGCAGCAATCAATATGTCATCCATACAGTGACAGATGAGGGCGTTACCAAAATGCTTGTGTACTGAGCTTAGGAATGCTGCCATAAATTGTTGACATAATGTAGGACTATCCTTCATGCCTTGGGGTAAAACTCTCCGATGATGTCTGTTACGGGGTTCCATAGCGTTGACAGAAGGCACAGAAAATGCAAACCAAGGCACATCTTGTGATGCAAGTGGAATAGCAAAGAAACAGTCTTTCAAATCATTTACTATCAAAGTCCATATTTGGGGTAACATTGCTGGAGTAGGGAGTCTGGGCTGTAAGGCTCCCATATCTTTGATGACCTCGCTGATTTTCCTAAGGTCATGCAACAGCCTCCAGGAATTATTTTTCTTCTGAATCATAAAAACTGGTGTGTTCCCCGGGCTTGTAGTAGGAACTATATGGCCAGTTTCAGCTGTTCATCTACTAACTTGTGTAATTGCAGCAGTTTACTTCGTGGAAGGGGCCACTGATCTACCCACGCTGGCTTGTCTGTTTTCCAGGTCAAGGGTGGTACCTGCTGCTGGATAGTGGCCCCTGGAAAAATCCGTACTTAACCGCATGCCCCATTGACTCAGTCTCTCCCCCACAAGGTAACAGATCCAGGCAATATAAAAGGTCTAATGGTTGCGATTCTTCCTTCAGGGCCAATAATATTTATCGGTCTCTCGCTTTGCATTGGGGTACTCTGCCCACCAATTCCCGAAAGCGATGCGTGTGCATTCATTAGGGGCAAGCTGCTGGGCCACTGCGAGGCAGCGATGATGGTAACACCCGCTCTGCTATCTAAAATGCCTTGTACTGTAAACTTGATCATTCCTGCTTGTAACAAACAGGATATCTGCAGGCGATCTGTAGTTATCTGTTGAATGCAGAAAATCTCAGGTTGTCCTGTGGACCCAAAGGAGCCTGTGCCGAGTTTAGTTTTCGCAGCGTTTGGCATCTGTGCTGAAAAGTATACTAATTGTGCTATTTGGCTTCCTGCTGGCACCATACGCAGTGGTATCGGAGTCCATACCATTATCTTAATTCCTCCTTCAGAATCTGCATCGATAACTCCAGGCAGCAGAAATAGCCCTCGTCTCATTGTTGAAGATGGCCGGATTAACAACGCTGCCATTCCTTGCCCCAGGCGGCCCCGGATTAGCACACCTGAGGCATCAGCAACCACCGCGTCTGTGGCGGTGGCCAGGCCCACCCCGGCGCTGCCGCCTGTGCGGGCGCACAAGCGGCGGCTGCTTCCCGGGGGCCGCTCTGAGGGCTGATTTGCTGCCATGGCGCGAGCCCTCGTCACGCTCCGCTTGGGGCTTCCCGAAGCGGCCAATGGTCGACCATCTTTATCAAATCGCGATTGACACTGAGCAATATAGTGTCGTCCTTTGTGACAGCGTGGACATAATCCGGGTGGTCCTCCCTTTTTTGCTTGCGTTTTCGGACAGTGTTTACAAAAATGCCCAAATTGGCCACAAGCAAAACATGGATTTTTCATTGACATTGCCACAAATACTTCTGCCATCAGTGAATATTCATGCTGTTTAGTACCGACATTAATACATGCTTTTGGCATGTCATCGATGGTAGGATCTTGCAGAGGCCGTAAGTCCTTCTGACAGTCGGGATTAGCATTCTCAACCACCAGTTCTTGGAGAATGTATTTTCGGGCTACTTCATGTCAATTTGCTTCTCTAGAGCCTCATTAAGCCAATCTAAAAACTTCATATATGGCTCATTCGCATCTTGTCTTATATTCACAAAAGGCTGTCGTTGTTTCCCAGCCTCCCGGACGGCCTTAAGGGCGCGGAGAGCAAGCGCCTCAACTTGCTGCAGGCCCTCGGGGGGCTTCCTGCTTGTGCTGTGGCAGCTCTGTGGGCGCCCTCCCCCATTAGCGCGTCCGCAGTGACAGCCCGTAATGGACTGCTCCTCGGCAGCCGCTGCTTTTCCTCCTCCTGTGCTCGAGCGAGATGTCTCATTTTTGATTCCCGCATCGTATATTGCATATCAGTCATAATCAGGCGGAACAAAGCCTTAAAATCATGGGGAGTAAATACAGATGTGTCGCAAATTGATTGTGTAAGGTGGGCAGTATACGGAGCGCCGAGGCCATGATGCGTCACCGCGCGCCGCACGTCCTTAATCAGATTATACGGCAAACCTTCCCGACGCGGATTCTGGTCCGGCGCAAAGATAACAGGGAGGGCTTTCAGCATCCCCACATGCCCTGCCTGTTGTGCTCCTTGTTTTACTGAAGCGGATCCGGGGGGTATAAATCTGGCTCCTTCTCAGGGTCAATAGGACAGGGGACAAAGGGATCATCGTCCGAATCATGAGGCGGCAGCACCGCACAGGCTTTTGCAGCGGGTTCCCTTTTCTGATCCCCATCAATACATGATTGAGGCAATGAAGGTGCAGAAGGGGTGTCAGAGGACCCAACCCCATCATTCATGTTCGACTGTGACCACTGTGAGATTTTAACATTTCAAACACAACTCGCCATTGTGGCAAAAGTCCAGCGGCCGCCTCATCACCACACGTGGGGCCCTGTCGCACAGTGGGACCCCAATTTGGTCCCACCTCTCCAGATTAAAAACATTCTTACTATCCACCGAAGGATTGTTTTTAGAAGCCCACGCAAGAACCTTTTGCAGATCTTCACCTATTTTTTTTCCTCGTTTTCAGGCTTTTAGGAAAGGCTTCTAAACCGTCCTTCTGTTCCTTCCTTAGGTATGGACCCGTAGCTCCCAGCTGCTTACCTCCTTCCTTTCAAGAGGCCTTAGCGCACACGGCATTCACTTTTTCAGCTTAATCCTTGCGCTTCCTTTCAGCGCGAATCCCGGGAGGTCAGCCGGGCGACACAACCCATTCGACTGCCGCACGTTGGGTGCCATTGTTGCAACTTGCGAAGGACCGAACTCCAGTATACGGAATCAAAGACCGAAGCCCCAAATCAAACACCAAATCCCTTTATTAAGTATCAGGGAGAACTTACATACTGTACTGTTCCAGACATAGCACCCTATTTGTCTGAAGGAATGCGAAGCAGCGTTGCTGAAGAAACCAGTAATCTAAAGGCTTCTACTAAGACTGCCCAGCCAGCTTCTTGGTCACGCAGCAGCCGCACAGTTGCTTTTACTCCTTGCCTGCTGCTAGAGCACCTGCGCTGCCCTCCTGGAAGCTGGTTACCTGCTAGCGAAACGTGCCGTACTGCTATCCACAAAAGGGGCCTCCGCAGTTACGTGCTTTGGGTTGCGCTGAGAGGGACTGCAGCTGGTCTGAGGAACACGCCGCAAGGGGAGGAAAAATTGCCCATAGATGTGGGATGGTAAAAGAGCGGAGCCCTGCCCGGAGGCCAGCAGGTCAGACCCGTTGCTCGTGCAGTCGGCTTTTCGGGAGACGGAGACGGAGGCAGCGCTAGGTCCTTAGAAGCAAACTTGCAGATCTGTCCCCTCAGACGTTGTATCTGGCCTTAGCTCTTGGATCTGCACTGTTTGAGGTGTGTTTGGTCTTAAACCTGTCTGTCTTAACTTATACATATTGATGCTGAAAAAGACATTAACTGTGTAAGCAGGAGCAAAAACTTTTTTATGTGAGCTCTCTCGGTAGCATATATTGTTTATATGGTCAATAATAAATGCATGAGTAAAGAACTCATTTAAAAGACTCTGTATCACAGCCTGATCTCAATCTCTATAGCACAAAAATACATAAATATGTTCCTGACACTACCTAATAATTGTGTCTCAGTACTTTAAAAGTTCTTCAAAGCCGTTTTATCTGGCTGACCTGTGCTTGGTGACAGCACTGGAAGTAACAGCAGCTGCCTTCACAAACAGAGGAAGCTAGGGCAACGCTACAAACTTTCGAGCCTCTTCACCTTCATGTGCAGTCCGGGGTATACTAGGCACGGGGAGACAGCTCCGTGCGACGGACTGTGTTGTACGAGCTCAGCCAGGTAACGTGAACAGCCGGGCGTGAGAGGAGTTAAGGCAGCGGGTGCTCCGGAAGGCCTGCGGCCTCCTGAAGCTAGAAATGTAAGATCCATTTAACACCCAGGTTATAGGCAGCTTCTATGATTTCCAGTTTGAGCTGCCTTTGGAGGGCTCCTCTCCTTTTGCTCTGTGAATTACAGCGTATGTTATTTTCTGTTTGTCAAGTTTTTGGTGCGAAGCTTACAAGCCCAGCTCTACTGCACACTCAGCTCTTACTGTAAAGAGTAAAATCAGAAGGATTTTAAAGAGTAAAATCAGAAAGCCTTTCAGCCTTTTTGATTGCCAGAAGTTCTTTTCAGTGTCTTGCAGGATCTTATAAAGCTCCGAGGGGGCATCCGAAGTGCACAGACAAACCATTACGGGGCTTCCCGAGCGCATTTCCAGCCAGCGGTGGGGAAGCTGCCATGGAATCACAGACTCCTCTGGCAGCCTGCTGAGATGGGCTGGCTTTTACTGTCTTTGCTCTTCCATGTTTTGCTGTGTTTCTGTTACAGGGTTGCTGCCTTTGAGATCAAAGTCCATACTAACTTTTCAAAGTCTTGTACTAACTTCTGCTGTTCATGTCAAAAACACTATGGCTTCCAAAAAAAGGCCTGGCTTTCTCCACCCAGGACCTTTTGCTGATTTCAAGTGGAATTAAAAAGTACTCTGCACTTTAAGAAGACAGGTAGTTTATTTAGTAGACTAAATAGAGACTATTAAATATCTAATTAAAAAAACTTGCATTTTGGCATCCCAACCTTTTCTTTACAAATGTCCAAGTAGCTTTTTCCAAGTAAGAAATGTCTATTTACCTGTTCAATGCCATGTATGGTATGCTATTTGCATAGGTGTAGAACTATCGAACTAAGTGTTTTAAAAATAGAACAGTATTAAAATGTGACAGAGGATGAGCTGTTATTTTCTTTTCAAAGCTTTTAGTAAATTACTATGTTTCTTAAACCTGTGGTCGCAGCCTCATTAGGATTTACAAAATGATCAAAACGAGTTCTCGAAAGGCTCTGAGAACCTGCACTGTGCAAAAAAAGCAGGTAACCCCTGGCAAGGCATCATCCCCTGGGCTCCTGCAGGGTCCGGTAATGAGAAGCAGCTGCAATGAAAGGCAATTGCAGCCAGCGCCTGGGGCCAGTGAGGGTCAGGCAACATTCAGGGGCAGGGATCAAGTCGCTTCTCATCCTCTTGCTATTAAGAACCGACTTGCTGACAGTTCTGACACTCAGCTCAGTTTGCATTTAAACTTCACCCGGGAATCCAAAAGACAACAGTACTCTCAAAAAAATCACATTCTGTTTTTTTGGACTGTCTCCCTCAGCCAATTTGAAATGCATTGAAAATTATACACTTACAGCTAATGGGGGAAAAATGATAGAAAATTCCATGTTTATGCTTATTATTTGTAAAATCATTCATTTATTCAATGAATGTACTCAGATGAAAATAATTGTTTTCTGAAATATTGATTTTATATTTTCATGGTTTCAGAATGTGGCATGAACTAACAGCAGGGAAACATCTTATTATATCATCACTGTTATATTTTGTTCCCAAATTCTGTGAGAAATGTATTTTAGAAGACCTATACTCTTTCTCAAAGTATAAAAGCTAATTAAAATGAGAAGTCCGTTCCCCTCCATCACCCTTCTCAATTTCCCAGATGTCTGTATTCGATACGAGCTTGCTATTTCTGCATCTTCAATGTAATAAGACTGCCTGCCTTGCATGTGCCTGCTCAGCTCTCTAAGGAGCTTGTTATATTGAGTTTTCTTCTCCATGGGCTAGTGAAGGGCTAGTGAGAAAAATGATTTCCACCCTACCCCCAAATCCTGTGTCATGTAAACAAATTGCTACAGCGCGTTGCAGGAAATCTCCGGTGTCTGATGAGTTCAGCGGAGTCCTGCTTATGGGGTCTCGTGTGAGAAAGCAAAGCTGTTACAGGGCCTTTTGGAACGGCAGCAGCTGTTCAGTTGTACAGCACAGCATTAACTTCTCTGCATTTTGTTTTCTCCGTAGTATTTACCTGCAGCTGGTTATTATTAAACCTGCAGAGCTGAATGCTGGTTTTCACCTTGCTTCCTGAGGCATGAGATTCCTTTAAAAGTCATTCAGTTCCTGCATTTGATCTCTTTTTTTCCAGATCTTCTCGGTTTCTGCCGTTGGACACGATAATCCAAGAGGGCGTTACTGGAATCATGCTCCATAGCCAGTTCCTGATTAACTGAAAAGTAAGACAACAACAACAAAAAAATCACTAGGAATGCAGTACTTCCCAGTAGTGAATTTTTATGCAGACAAGAAGCTGGCATATATTAGTAAAAGGCAGTCAGTCAAATTAAATCAAAGGTGCATAATTAGCAAGTTAATATCAATTCATCTGTGCTTCTAGAAGAAAGTCTTCTGAGTATGAAATGAGGATTATGACTTTGCCTGTTGAAGCACTGGCACAAGGTCTGTTGACATCAACAGAAATATTCTGTTCTCATCTACCTCCACCAGCTTTCAACCAGAATAAAATCCTTTGTCAAGTGCAAGGAGCGCAATTAGCCTTCAACTGGCAATTAATATTCTGTTTTATTGTGCCAGCACCACGAGAGCCGTGATCGTTGCACTGATCCTCCCTGTGCTGAGTGTGATGCAAACAGACAAATGATGCCTGGCCCACAGCCTTGCATCTTCAAAACAGGACACTGTTGTCAGAGGCCTGGAGAATATCTGGAGAGGAATGGGGAAATAACAGGGAAAAAAAATCCCACCCATTTAGTACTAAAAGCTTTGTCACAGGATACGAGCTTCCCTTGGTATTGTTAGTTGTTCAGAGGAAAGGCTGCTGTTCTGCTGGGCCTGGTTTTATTTCTAAGGGGGCTTGGCAGGACAGTAACAAGATGGCTTTGGTACGCTCGCGTGGAACCCTTCTCCTGGCTCACACTGAAAAGGAGCAGTGCTTGGCTGACAGTGAAACAGGGCAGGCAAGTAATGCAGGCAGGGTTGGTTTGTTTTTTGAGGGAAACAGACACCAAAGGCCTTCTGAATTTCTGAGGTTTTGTAAGAGTGCGCTGACCGAAGTTCTCAGGCTTGTCTGTGTTTAGTTATTTGGTTCACCTGATGCTTTTAAAAACTGATCCTGACTCAGCTGGCAGGATCACATATTAACTTGCCTGTCCAGAGAGGGCTGCACAGAATGGTTTGTGTGTGTCTGCTGGAGGGTTAAGAGACAGGTTTGACTAGTCATCTCACATCAGAGTAATCTCATGGGTAATCCACCTGCTTCCCGGTATTGCCAGATCTCAGGCAGAATAGAAAAGCAAGAGAACTATCAGGTAGGAAATCAGTTCAGTAGTACCTCAGTTTGATTTCATAATAGCTAACATCTAACTATGGCAGATGGACACAGAGGATTATTTGCTAACAGGGAGAACCTCTGCTTTTATCCCAACTTTAATGCAGTAGTTACATTACAACCTTTTTCAGGAAGGAACCATCAACATGTAGGCTTCCTCCTCTTTGATATTTATTGAATTGTGTGATGTTTTGGCACCACATCATTTTTTGTTGTAGTTTGCTATTGTGTGAAAAACTGTTAGCAGTTATCAGTTACCTTTAGAAGGGAGGTGAAGGCAGAGCTGAGCTAGGAATGCGGAACAAGCTTCCCTAGATGATTAAATTCAACATCTGAAAGCAAATCTTGAACAGGAAACACCTGAGTATAGCAGTCTGATGCTTACTTGTGTTGCGTGTGCTTGTAAGCAAACACCTATCCTGAATATTAAAACCTCAGATCTAGATGCTTGGGAAGTGGTTGATTCTACATGTTTGGATTCATGTGGCCTTTCTTGCATTTAGAACTGTGTTAAATTGCCCAATTTTCAGATTTTCAAAAGGCCGCAGGATAGAACAAACTTTATGAATGTACAAATTATACAGTTTAGTCTGGCATCCAGACAAAGATGAGATAAAACCCTAACTTTGTGTTGGTTGGGTAAATCTGGCACTTTCCTGTTGGCTGATGAACCTTGGGTCAGTGCTGGGTGAAGGTCTCAATTTCTCATCTGCACACCCTATGGTCAGGATTTTCCTTCCGGCTTCTTTAGCTACCTCTCCACTTCCGAGATCCTGGGTGGACTATTGGAGCTGAAACCTGCAATAACTGCATTATGGACTGTTGACCCATATGGGCATCTGATTGCAATGCACCAAAAGGCATGTGGTTTTACAGAGGTAATGCAGGATATCATCTTAGCTTTCCCAACATTTCATGTGAAGGTCAAAAGGCAGCTCATCTCAGGAAAAAGCTTAACCCAGTGTCTGCAAGAAAGGGTTTTAGAAGGGCTGACCATGTTCAGTCATTCAAATATGCATGACTGGGAGCAGGATTTCTGGCATTGTCCTTAAATATACGTGAGGTCAGAGGGAAGCAGTTGCGGCACAACTTTCTGACAAAAGTGAGACAGGGCCAGGTATATTTAAATATAGAACAAAAGCAAATGTTTACCTTAGAAAAAACACAGACATACTCAGTAGCCAACTAGTTATAGGGTTGCTGTTAATTGACATGCTGAAGACTCACACTGTGAAAGCAGAGGAAAACGACCTGTGCTTTAGCCACCCATTTTCTTTTTCAGTTTGTTTGCCCTTTTATAATGAATGTTTCAGTCAATAAAACTATGGAGTTTAAGAGAGGGTCAGGCTAAACAATTTTTTAGAGACCGGCTTCTATTGGAAAAGTAAATTAAAATGCAACACAACTTGAGAACATTGTTTATGATCATAATTCCTTCTGTTTAGCTATTAGCCCAAGCCTAAGAGTAGTCTATTAAATACAAAGTTTTGTCTCTCTACCCACTCATCGGCCCTGAGGCCAAACTTACCTTCTAATAATTTGATCCTGAAGTAGGCGATTAGCAGCAGGAGGAGTAAAGTCACAGGCATAAAAATCCCGGCAAAGAGAACAAATCCAGGTAGCTCCTTCAAAAACACTGAAATTACGTTCCTCATGCTTGGTTTCCTCCCCAACAGCTCTGCTGAGTAAGTTCCTTCAGATCTGTAAGTGTGGAGCTTATTTTATCTTGCTTTCTTCCTTTCTTTCCTGCGTCCACGTTCTGCCCTTTGCTCAGACCATTATCACTTTTTGGACTTCGGTTTGTTTGCATAGGCCTGTGATTCCTAATGGGACTGGAGTTCAGTTGCAGAGTTACTCAACCACAAAGTGTAAAAGTGCATCATGAATTAACCCAGGGCTTGAAACCTTGGATGTGTTGGGCTGCGTTCATCTCAATATGTAAGGTTGCTGTATTTGGAGCATTTGGGGTTCTTTTGTCTGCTAATATTGCACAGGCCAATCTGAATAGTAAACCTCTGTTTTCTGGATATGTTTGTTTGTATTTTACAATAGATCTAAAGTGCCTTGCTCAAGATAAAAACCTTATGATACACACGAGGTATTATGTGTATGTCGGCACCTTCTAGGACACAGTATCTGTTCTCCCAAGTTTCAGTCAGAGGCACTGAGACAGCAAGTGAGACACTGGATGTTGTAGCAACATTTCTTCCAAGAGCTACTGCAGAAGGATCAATCTTTATTTTTTTTTAGCAAAATTGAAAATAGGTGATTTGGGGGCCAAGGCTTGTCAAGGAATGCAAGTACCTTTTAAACCCTCAAGTAAGTAACTGCGTTTGAGGTGTTCGTGCTGTTCAGTTTTTCTGATCCATCTGCCAGCTTATGGCAGAACTGTGTCTAGAGTGCACTGAGTGGTTTAAACAGAAGATTACACTTTCACCATCAGATTTCTAAAAATGTCTTGAAAACTGTTATCATCTTGAAATGTCATCTTGAAGCTGTTAATGCACTCAGGACACACTGAGTTCTTCTGGGGGCGATGCTGCCTTTCCCCGATTGACCTGCCTGCGTGCTTGAATTCCAGCATGGACACACTCCCGTGCTGAGAGAGGTGGTCAATCTGCCTCAACGTTGGGGTTAGTCCTCTCAAATCACAGAATCACAGAATGCTTAAGGTTGGAAGGGACCTCTAGAGATCATCTAGTCCAGCCCCCCTGCACACGCAGGGTCACCTACAGCAGGTGGCTCAGGACGGCGTCCAAGCGGGTTGGGAAGA
>VZSV01000023.1:5548461-5571852 GCA_013398735.1 Nothocercus julius | reverse complement strand
TGGCAGCGCAGCCCTCTGGGCTGTCAGCTGCTCCTCCCAGTTTGGTATCATCAGCAAACTTGCTGAGGGAGCACTCTGGGCCTTCATCCAGGTCACTGATGAATAAACTGAACAGGACTGGGCCGAGGACTGACCCCTGGGGGACACCGCTAACCACAGGCCTCCAGCTCGACTCTGCACCACTGATCACCACCCTCTGAGCCCTGCCATCCAGCCAATTCCTAATCCACCCCACTGTCCACTCATCTATCCCACACTTGCGGAGCTTGCCCAGAGGATGCCGTGAGGGACGGTGTCAAAAGCCTTGCTGAAGTCCAGATAGATGACATCCACCGCTCTCCCCTCATTCATCCAGCCGGTCATTCCGTCATAGAAGGCTAATCCTCCTAGTGAAGGTATCGAGTGCCTCCCAGCATGGTCAGTTTATGGCTTCAGCTGCTTGAAATGATATGAATAAAAAGCCTGGGTTATTTCACCACCATGAGCCCCAAGGGCACACTAGCTCTTGACACCCAGAGACGATGTACAAGGTTTGTCTGACTAACTGGGTAGGTGGGTAGGCTAGAAATTATGAAAAGTACAATAGACTTGTAGATCTTCAAGACAAAGAACTGTTATATATTTGGCACGAGATCCTGCCCTTGTGACAAGTGATGGAGAACGTGGTACTGGCAGGCATGTTCCCTATTTTGTTAATCATCTTGCTTTTGTGGCTAATAGAAGAACAAATGGAGTGTGCTTTATTTCTTGTTTATATTTGTTTGGCCTCAGTTTCTAACCATTACATCTCATTCTTCCTTTTCCCACTAGATGTTTGACCTCGTTTGTAAAGTGCTTTATGATCTGCTGATGAAAAGCATGGTTTAAAAGCCAGGTGGTTAGGACATTAATATATATAGGACATATATAGGCCCATCTGTCACCATAAAATTCCCTCCTTGTATGGATACCTGTCAGCTGTGATCAGTAAGCTCCTTAAACTTTTTATGCCCAGAAAAAAATAATAAATTTTTATTTATTTATTTTTTAAACTATGATGAAATTTAGTGTTCCAGTGTGCAAAGCAATCTTGTAACATATTGATGAATGCTTTTCTGGATCCTTCTAAAGAGTACTTCCCAAGTGGTGGTCTTTAAAAATAAATAAATAAATAATCTTGAATAGCCAAAAAGTTCTGATCGAATGAATAAAATCTCTGATGGAATCTCAAGCTTATGACATTACACAAGGAGTTGGGGAGTATTTCTCTTTGATTCACCTCCATGGCTCAGAGTGAAGTTAATGGAACTAAATACCTGAGTACAAGAACAAAACAGTCACTTGGATTTTTTAATTGGTTCTCCATGTGCACTTAAGAAATTCTTGTCCATCAGATGAGGCGCAGATGATGATTACGTATGTGGTTACTGTGCTTGTCACAGCTGCTTGTTCTGGGGAGAGACAGATGATGGATTGCTGAGCAGACAGCTTCTGACTGGGTAGTTTCCGCCTAGAAGAATAAGAAAAACCTCCATCCCCCGCATTTGTGCAGTCTGTCAAATGACAGATGACGTCTCCGATCGCAGTACCAGCGTGACGAACAAATCTTTGCTAATGCCCGTTCAGTGCAGCAGACATGGAAACAAATTTCCATGCAGGACAAATGCAGGTAGAGGCAAGGTTAACTTCTTTTCTTTCAAAGCGTGAAAGCAATTCATTTTCTGCATAGGATTATAGGAGAACTTCAGTCACTAGCTATTTCAAAATCTGATGCCGGATAAGTTTTCTGAGGGATGCAGCCCAAACGGGACTGACCTTGGGTTAAGCCACTTCAGCAGCAGCTTGGGTGAGCTAATTGCAAGCAACCCGTGAGGCTGTCTATGAAGGGACAAGGTCATATCAGTAATACTCGCAGTTCTCCCGTCCTCCGCCTCTGCCCAGCTAGTGTAGAGTAAGCGGGGATTTGTAAAACCAACCACTTTCTCTCAGCGCAGCCCAGAGCTCAGGTTGGTTGCCTGGGGTGCACGGCAGGATTATGCACAGCCAAAGGGAGCTCTGCAGGCGTGTTGTTAGTTGAAAAAGCAGGACTTCAGCATCCAGGCAAATCCCAGGCTGAAGTGGCATGATGCTGTGTGCGCTTTTGCTGTGTGATCACACTCCTGGCTAGGGGAGTCGAAAGAAAATTGGAACATTTGCGCCGAGCATGGATTAGCTGTGCGGGAACATATAGTTTCCTGGGTGATCTGTGAAGCTTGGGTGTATTTGGGAAAATAAATGGATTCATGAACTTTGCTGAAATGTCACTGCCTTGTCATGAGCCTGAAACAGCAACTGATTGTCACTCTGCTGCTGTTGCTAGACCTGGCGTATGGGGTAGACCTGGTGGAAGCTCAGTTTCTGCTTCATGGAAAACTTGGCCATTTCGAAATGTTCCTTTTGGCTTGAATCAGAAGTAAAAGCTTAATTTTCTGTGAAATAGAATTCAAGGAACATTAATTTTAGAGGTTCCAGAACTCCTATTTCAGTTCTATCATTGTGATTACTTTCATAAAATATGACCACAAAGGAATTCCTACAAACTTTAAATGACTTTTATTTTTAAAACCAGCCAAAGTACAGTAGAATTGATGAACATCTACCTTTACCTTGTTGAAAGAGATTTCTTTCATAACCTCTCATCAACTTTTCTTTTTTTTTTTTTTTTTTGTCTAAAAAACCACATACTTGTGGAATATTTTTATTCTAATTACGTTTTCCAAAGAAAACCTTAGTCTTAAAATTTCTGGAAGGCTTTATTAGGAAGCCTTCATATAAAGTAATGAAATACTTATTGGAGCTGAGAAGTGAGATTTGCCTGAAGACTCAACCACAGCAAGCAAAAGAGACTGGCTGTTGCAGGTGTTTGAGAGCCTTTTGGGCAGCAACCAAAATGGAAACGTTCCACAAGGGCACATTGCCAAGGTGCACGTCAGCCAAATGCCAGCTGAACTGGTGTGCTCGGGAATGATCTTTCTTGGAGAAAACACTCTAATAAGATAGCTGTAGGACCAAAACTTGGCTACAGCCATTTGGCTTCTCTTTAACATCAATATTTCTGTAGTTGCGGTGGGAAGAGATGGTTGGCTCAGGGCTCAGCAGTGACAGAACCTGGCAGCAGCTGGTCACCGGGTCCTGTTTCTCCTGAGCTTGGGCTCAAACCCTGGCTCTGCTGGATATTTCTGGGAGCCTGGGTAAGCTGGGACTGCTGCACAGGACATAGGTACCTTTTGAATGGCAGAAGGACCTCAGTTTCCTAAGGCATTGAGATAGAAATTTTCTGGAACAGTATATTAATTTTCTTAAATTTAATGCTAAGAGCTATTTCTTTTCCCCTCGATATTTTTGTTGGAACACCAAGGCCCTTCAACATTCAGCAAAGGCTATTAGTTCAGCTAGTTTGGTATTCCTATTATTGCCGGCAATCTTATTTACTTCCATACCATTTGTAGAATCCAGGAGATTGTTTAAAGCTTGTTTTCCCCAAAGGTATCTGGCCATGATTTGAAATCATCAAGAGATGTTTGCTCTGTCTCTTTCCATAACTTGTTCATGGTCCAAAGTGCCTGACGAATTTAGAATTTGCCACACTTCAGCTTATAGCTGCTGCTTGTTACTACCTGTTCTTCAGGGGGTTAGAGATTTTTTTGAGACCTGGTATTTTTCCTGGTGTAAATACTTGTGCTCTGTAATAAGGTCATTTTTCAATCTCTATTATGTTAAACTATACAGATCGATCTTTAAATTCCTTACAGTAGGATTTCCCCCTTCCACAGCCCTTGACACATCCTTGCAGCTTTTTCTGTATGCTCTCCATTTTCTGCGGACCCCTTTTGCAATGTGCACGTTCCCAGCACTGCAGTGCAGTGGTTACCAGGGCTACTCACAAACATAAAATTGCCTCTTTTGTTCTATTTGCTACTCCACTCTTTCTGCATCCAAAGGGCTTCCTAGCCCTCACTGCTGGAGCACTTCGGCAGGAATTGACGAGTTGCCTGCTTGCTCCATATCTTAGATCTCTTCAGCACTGGGATTTTCCAGGACCCAGCCCTCCAATCCGTAAGGATGAACTCTTTGGCTCGATTCTTATTCCTAGATGTAAATTGTTGCAATGCTTTTGCTCCCCCCCACTTCTCGTAATAAACTGAGATTTTCACAAATAATCCAGATCACACAGCCTGCCTGCTTTGCTCTCCTTACTGCCTACCACCCAGCCTTTGACCATCTGCACATTCTAGGAGTGGTGACTTTATATGAATTTCTACTTTTTTTCTACTTTGTCTATTCTCCATTTCATTGCTTTTCTAGTACAAGCGTGCTGGGTAAGGGCCAGTAATTGATCCAGCTGAGAGGGCTCCATCAGCTATGTCTGTCTTTTGAGGGAAGGATGGCAACTAGAATATTTTAAAGCTGCATCAGTCTTCTGATCTAGTTTAATGTGCAGACACACAAGAAGGGATGCTGGCACAGTTAAGTCATGCTGAGGTGGTAATGAGCCCCTTTAGGAAGGTCCCCCCTTCTACAAAGTCAGGTGGCAGGTTAGCAGAGCTCTGATGCCAAAAGTCTAACCATAACCTCCCTACAAGCCCTGTATGCAGGAATCCCCATGGATATGACTTTTAAGATCTCTGCTGCAATTCCTAATTCATTTCTCATGTGCTCTATTGATACAGAAAAGTGATTACTTTTTAATGAACACATTGTGTGTTACTAATTCAAGTGCCTTACAAAATCTCAGTCTATTGAAGTTGTGGTTGCCTTTATCAAAGAAACTTGTAATCTCATTAAAAAAGTAATAGCTATTTTGCATAAGCCATGCTAAGCAGCTTATTTATATTCCAATTCTTTATCTGTTTGAATAATCTGTTTACATTTTCCCTACCTTGCGTTTATTTTTCTTACCTCCAACTAGGACAGAGCACTTGAACATTGATGTGACAGTAATGGGTTTCTAGGTTCCTGGATGTTATACTTAAGATTTATAGAAAATTAGTATTAGTAAAATAAAGATTTGCTTGGCCAATTTTTAGCCCTCGTCCAGGCATCCTGATTTGCAAAGTGTTCCTGTTCAGTACAGGTTATTTAAATTTCTGGATAGTTACTGGTCACCTGGTATTAATCTCATTCTTCCATATCTGGCAGTGGTACCAGTGTATGAGCCTTCCTTCCAAGTAGAAAGAAAATTATTCGCCGGACAGTAATATTTCCAATATGTTATAGTCAAAAGCATCTAAATATGGGCTCCACTGCTGAGATATCTCTTGTCTCTCATATAATTCAAGGAGGAAATAAAAAAGATTCTTCATAATCTTTTGACTGCAGCTTTCTGCACAGTGAAATGAGCTGATAACTGCAATCCTAGGTTTGGGGGTTGTTTTTTTTTCCTTTTTTTGTCTTTTCCCTCAGAAAATAAGGCTTATGAAATTGCACTGGTTGTTCTCCCTAGTAAGTCATGACCAACTTCAAAAAGAGCCGAGAGGCATAGCATGTGCGATGTTTTGTTGTATTAATAAATATTCATTTTCTACACAAAGCAATTTTGCTAAAAAAATTTCACCAGCTTTTGGAAGCCAACTTCTAATAATCATTTGTTTGCGTGTGAGTTTTCTTGCTAGAGTTGCCCACTGCTCACCTGTATCTAGTAAGACAGGTTCTTGACCACTGCTCTGAAACAACTTCACCAGTTCCAGTGCCCTGATCCGTTCACTGGTAGTTGGCATAAGCCAGTCCTGCGCAGTCCCTTCCTACAGCTGGCTCTCACCTCTGCTAGCAGACTGCAGTCTTTAGAAACTGTATTTTGAAAGCTCAGTGCATGTGATTTCAAGCAGCACTTTTTGAATGTAACTTTTCTCTCCATTGACCCTTCCAAACCAATCCGACATGGCTGAGCAAGCCTGATGCCTCCAGCCCCTCTCTGATGGCTCACACTCATCTTCTGACATGTTCTCCTTCCTGATCAATAGAAAGGAAATCGGTTCAGTATTTAAAAGGTGGGAATAAGGCAGTGGTGGAAAAACCATGTGCTGCTCTGCTATCACAGCAAGGCAGAGCAAAGCTGCACAGGGAATAGTCGTGCGGTGGTGCCGCTGTGGTGTTCTCCTGTCTCACCTCAAGCCAAGCTCCTGGTGAGGGCAGCTCACTGTATGAGTGTCTTGTCATTAACAGGTGTTTTTTTCACCTAATAAAAGACAAAACAAGGAACTTGCCGAAATATTCTTCTGGAAACTGGACTGGATTCTACATTGATCTGGTACCCTATTTTGTAGCTGATGCTGAAACTGCAGTTTAAAGGTCTGTAAAAAAAAATCACTTTTTTTTTTTTTTTTTTAAATGTGCCTGTTTTCAAATGTGTTATGCTCTTCATTGCCTCTTGGTTAGTTAATATTTTTTGATATTTCTTTGCAGCGTCTTTGATGCCCTGTCATACCTCAGGCAGTTTTTAGTCACAGCTAAAGTACAGTCCCAGTAAAAGAGAATGGAAAGGCAGCTGGAACTGATTCCTCATCTGCCTTTCAGAAATGGCTGAGGATTTACTGTGTTTCAGTTTCAAGGACCTTACTCAACATATTCAAAAAAAAGCCCAGGTTTTCATAGAACTGATAGTTATGGAAAGCCCAAATCCACATTAAAAGTGTCTGTAACCTACATCTTTTACAGTTATTTATTAAAACTGACAAGCAGTTATGTAGGTTTTTCCCTCTGAAGCAAGCTGCGCTGTTCAAATGCCCTAATGACCAACCGAACTGCAAGCTGGATGTAGCAGTTTCTGCATGACCCCTCCCTACTGCACAGACTGCCACAACCTGTTATTCCTCCCACAAAAGAGCCCTCTTCAGCCAAACATCAGGAGGAAAAATTGCTTATTAAATACAGGTGAGGTCTGGTTTCATCAGAAATTTACTAGATTAAAGCCTAAAATAAACTTACATTAAGATAATTTACAGTGCAATGAATTTTATGTAAGTTAGTGGTGGTAGAGAGTGTGTATGTGTATAGCCACAAACTTTGTCATGGTGTCTGTGAGGAAATAAATATTTTCTCCCCATGCAAGAGATTTTCATCTTCTCAGCTACTGTTAGCAAAAGCCATGATTAGTTTAGTGCATTATGCCAGTTATCTAGTTCTCAATTAACATGACATGAAATCAAATGGCGTGAGCACCTATCATTCTCCGTCACACACTCCCGATGAATGCTAATTAATTTATCATTGCACTCTCCATGCAGTACATCTACATGGTAATGAGCTGTAGCCATCTGCTGCCACGGAATGATCTTTTTTCTTCCCCCCTCTCCTCAGAAAGCAGAGAGGCAGACGGCCCTTCACGTTTTCCCTTATTCTGTACCTTATCCAGAAAACCGTATGCCCTCTCCTAATCCTGGCATCAACAAACAGTAATTTACATATGAGACTCCTTCTGTAACTATGTAAGACCAAGGAAAATATTTTTAACCCTGCATAGCTGATGAGTTAATAAAATTATTGGGGAAGCCTTAGGGAACTTTAAGCAGCATTTTAACAGAATAACACCTGCAATTTGTCGTGAATGAGGAAAGCACCATAAGGGCTTTTACTAATGAGAGTGTTAAGGTAAACACCATCAATCCTTGTCAGAAAACTGCCCTATAGGCAGCAGCTTCTCTAGCATGAACATTTAAGCGCATAGACCTGTGGCAGGAGCATAAAGGAGGTGCAAACTGATAGAACGGGAAGAAGGGGAAGCAGTTCTGACAAGTGATTCCACTATGATAAAGGTACTTTGCTTTATAGATCTGGTACCACAGTTTTTCCTCTGCCTTTTCTGATTGCTGGCTCTATTTACATGGAAATTTTTGATACTCCCTGTAAGAGCTGCTCAGTAAAAGTTTAGGAAATGTAATGAGGGCAAGACTGCATAGCTGATTTGTGTGTGTACTTAAAAGGGTGGATGAAGGATGAGAGTGAGGGGAAATGAGATATCCTTCCCTTTAAAATTGCAATAAAATGATTAAAGACTTAAGATTAGGGAAGGATGAAGACAGAGATTTTTTGTCTTGTAAAATCTGACCTCAAAAACACTCCCTTTTACTCTTTTTATGTTAATTTTAGAAAACTTTTCATTGAATGGCAGCTTGTTTTGACAAATCAATATTTTCTGTAAAAAAATGCTGCCTAGGCAGAAGCTGAGAAAGACTAACTTACAGTTCTAGATGCAACTACAAAGATCATCCATGCTTATCATGCTTTTTAAAATCTCTTCAGAAGTTTGTAAGACAGTAGTTCCCCTTACAGACACCATGTTGACTCTTCCAAATCGCATTTTATTTGTCTAGGAACAGAGTAATCCTGTGCTCTTATTCCTTTTATTCTCATTTCAACTAATTTGCCCAGCATATGCACCAGATTTACCAGTTCTTCAGCCAAGGTATCTCTTAGAAATGGGTGTCCTTGCAGCATCCAGTTCTGAGGTACCAAGGCAGTTTTGAAAGAACAGTTGTGCGCTGCTGTTGGCACCTCAGCTGTTTCGTCCTTGAGTTCTGGATGAACTTTGGGGGCAATGCTGAGCTGTGCTACTGTTCGGCTCTTTTTTCAATAGCTTCTTCTACAGTCACTGAGAATTTCAGGTTTCTGCTGACCTCTTCTTCCCCACCAAAGAGTTCCAGCGTAAGAATCTCCCCAGTTTCTTCCACAGTGAATACCTATGAAAGGAAGTCATTTAGCTTCCCTGCAGTAGCTTGGTCAGGGTGTACCCTCTTAGAGACATCTGATCTTTATTTTGAGAGTACCTTGAGTATTTGACTCATCAGAGAAATAGAGGTCACAAACATAACCAGGATCAAACGAATGGTACAAGCAGGAAGAGTTGCAGGTATGCTTAATGCGCTAAATATACAGCGAACTCTGAATCACTGTATGCTATCCAATAAACTTCAGTTCTTATGGACTGAAAATATAAGCATGTGAAGTAAGCAAGGGTATAAACTATTAGCACTCTGGCTACTCAGTGGATATGTGCAAACTTTTGCGTGCCCTTTGACATTTGATTGCTAATTACTTTTCTAGTGAGTTATACCCAGGTAGGAATCACAGTGTAGATGCCAATTCATAACCTGGTCTACCTGGTCATATCTTTTGTGTATGTATGTGTGCATGCATGGATCTGAAGACTATGATTTATCAGTCTTGAATATCTGAACAGTTTTACTGTTTACAGCAACAGAAACAACATGGCATCTGCAGATCTGCAAACATCTATAATGCTGTTACAGCACGTGTCTTCTCTTGTATACCAAAAGGCAAAGTAAGAATTAGCAAAAAATACACACCAAGTTCTCTGATTCATTTTCTTCCTCCGTCACCTACACTGATCTCTCTCCCACACACTGTTCCTTCCATTCTTGATTTTTTGTTGTTGTTGTTGTTTTTCCTGGTAGCCTTATGTGTCTTCACTTCTGGTTAGTTATGCAACAGCAGCCTGGAGTTTTTCCCATGGCTTCCAAGGGCATTTATTATCCAGCACTCTCCTTCAATCAGTAGATCTGCAGAAGCACAGTGCACTCAGG
Organism: Nothocercus julius; assembly: GCA_013398735.1. Taxonomy (NCBI): domain Eukaryota; kingdom Metazoa; phylum Chordata; class Aves; order Tinamiformes; family Tinamidae; genus Nothocercus; species Nothocercus julius. The sequence goes on along the minus strand of VZSV01000023.1, from coordinate 5,562,295 downwards.
GGTACTCAGATAATTGGTTATAATCAACAGCATTAGAGACATGTTCTTATATTTCTGCAGTGCTTATTTGTGCTTTTGGCAGAGAGTCATAATACCAACACTTACAGTTGTAACAGGGCTTTCTATCTAAGGGTCCCCAAGCATTTGTCACTCTCCTAAATGCACTGGGGACTCCAACAGCTCTGGGGAACATGGGGATTAGTGATTTCCATTTTACAGCTAGAGGAACAAAGATTTTATCTTGTGTTAACAAATTCACAGCAAGGAAACAGCTTCTTGATTTTCTAAGCGTTTCCTGAGGTCCTCATGACTGACGGTAAGCAAGAAAGCCTGTAGTGGTCAGATTTCCCTGAACCTGCCAGACTTGCAGATGAATTTCATGTAATCAGAGCGATGACAACTATAATTTATTGTCTCTTTATATGATCATAGATAAACAATAAAGAAACATCTGCCAGTCAGTGTGGAGAAGGTGGGATGGGGCATTGACTAGGGACTATTAGGGGGTTATCTCTGAGGCACAAATGAAGGGAATGGATGTAGTTTAATGGACTGTCTGACGACAAAGAAAGAAATGAAGACAGAAGATAAGGAGAAAGTAGCAGCCGTGGTGACTCAGGCCTGAGCGAAAGCCTGAGATGGTGGCAGCATTGGCTGCTGGGTAGTCCTAAGCAAAGAAAGGTCCTTCTGGTGTTTGGTTGCTAAACTCAAGCCTGTTTCTCAGACATAATTTACTATTCCAGGTCGTAACGGAGGTTGGAGGTGTTTGCTACCTGCTCAGGTGAAAACAGGGCAAAAGAGTGGTGCCAGTAAATTATTTAGTAAGGTGAGAAATATATTTTCTGCTTCTCTTAAGCTAATTCTGCTTGCTGGGAGTAAGAAAGCTAAATACTAGTCACCACAATTGTTGGCATTATTTTCTAAAGCAAGTTTTAAGTACTTGGTCTCCAGTGCTTTGGATGCAGTTTGTCTTTACTAGGATGAATAATACTAAAATTAATGCAGGTGGACTGCTCCTGCTCAAATATAAGCAGTATACCAGTATAACTTAAGGGAAATTTACCTAAATAGCAAGTTCCCTGTCAGCACTGGTTGTGCTTAACAAAGCCAAGTCTGCACTGTTAGGCTAAAAAGACTTAATTGAAGTAATTTGCTGTACCTTTATAAAAGGTCACAGTGTACCGAGAAGTTCTCAGACTAGCAGCATACTTTATAAAGGAATTTAACTAAGAAAAGCCAGGCTTATTTTAAGATACTCTTAGAATGTAATTCTACTACCTTGTTCTTGGGTTTTCAGTGAATATGGAATGCTTTTCTCTGTTTCTAAATTCCTATTTTGTTTGTGCTGAAGCGAAGAGGGAAGGATCTTTTGGCTTTGCCTTCAACCATTTTCTACAGGTTTCTTGCTGAAGAGGGGTTGAGATGCACATTCAGTTTGTCTGATAATTTGCTCCGTTTAGATGCCTGTGAATTATTTATTTTCTCCACCTAAAAAGTTTCTCCCCTTATCTCTTCCTTCCCCCAGACTGCGTGGACACTGTCCCTCAGAGCCACTGTGCTTTGCTGGTCACTTGGGTACAGTCTCTAGATAGTTATAATTCTCACCTTAATCGTGGGTGACAGTATTTGTGAGTTATACTATGAAATAAAAAAATATAAAGCTGGAAGAGTTTTCAGGGAACTATCTAGCCTATGCTCCTCCTCCGAGCCAGGGTCAGCAACACCTGGGTCCTAACACGTCAAAATAGCCTCAATAGTTCTCAAAATCCTCTAATACTGAGGATCCAATAACCTCCCGAGTTATTGCCTTCTCTGGCTACCATGTAGTGAGACTTTCCTAATTTCTACTGTAAATTTTCCTTACTGCAAATTAAGTCAATTATTGTTCTACCTTTCAACAACAGTCAATCACTATCCCTTTTTGACAGACTCCATGACTCTGTAATCTGCTTTACATCTGCTTTCCTTCCATTTTCACAAAAAGCCAGTTCTTTTGCCCTGTCTGTATACCTCATGTTTGCAAACATTTTATAGCTATCATTATTCTTTGAATTCTGCCCAGGTTCTCCATATCTTTCTGAGAATGAAGTACTCAAACACCACTAGAGGCCTCAAAGACTGAGCAGAGTACAATAATTCTTTCTGTCTTTTTTTTCTTTTTCTCCACTAAAATAGGTCTCAATCTGGATGAAAGTGCGCCTTTACTTCTGCCTGATGCATCTGGTAAGTGTTGGCCTTCAAAAAGGGAAAGTCCAGTAATAGAAGTCTGACTAAGGAGAACAGGCAGGTTGATCTTGCAATCAGGAAGTGGCCTGGACATTAAGGAAATGCTAGAGGCCCCTGAATTGTCCATGTGCAAGCAATAGGACAACAAAAAGGGTGAGTTCTTCTTCAGAGAAAGAGGTCTTGAAGCCTCAGAAAGAGGGGGAATACCTTGGTAACTGGACTAGTCACATGTGCAATGGAAGAAAAACAGTATTTTCAAGAAGGAGCCAATGAGACAGCCTACAGAAGTAGGAGGAGGCTTACAGAAGTTCAAATTTTATAGATTTCTGTAAAAATTCTTGATAGGCTTGGAAAGAATTGGTGGGTCTGAGTTTCCCTATAACTCGCTGAGCATGAATTTCTCTAGAGGGAAGGCTTCTAGAGAGAAATAACTCAACATTGTTTCAGAGAAGACAAAACTCAGATGTGGCTCTAGAATGATTGTAGAAGAAATAATGTGGGAATGAGTGGAAGAACAGTCACTGTCACTACTCCCATATTTGAGAAAAAGTAAAGGTGATGCTGGTAGACTTTCAGAAAGGCCTTTTCTGCAGCAGTATGTCTTCTGCCTCTTTTTTTTTACTTTTTGAGTCCCAGTAAATCCCAATACTGGAACATAGTTTAGCTATACCCCCATTTAGTAAGGTTTCCTGTGAGTTTTGCTTCCCAGTGTGGACTTTTGATTTTGTTTTTTTCATTGTCAGACTGTTCCTCCAATTGTTCAGGTTAAATGCTAATCCTGTCCTCCGCATGCATGCAATTCTTCTCATCTTGATATGACCTATGTGCTAAATTATCACCCACGTCACTTAAAGATGTGCAGTGAAATTGATCTTGCGACAAACTTCTGTGTAATATGACTTGAATGACCTCCTCATTTGAAGCAAGGCTAACGTATTAATGTGCAACCACCTTATAGGCTTTCCTATAGGTGTTCTTCACAGTTCTTTTATGAGCACAGAAACTGGGACATCAGAGACTAACTAATGTGAAGACATACTTTCTTTCCTCTGCTTGAGGCTATGCATCCTTCCAGAGGAGGAGATGAAAAGTTTTCTTACAGCTTGTTTCTGACCAATACCATATTGTTTGGGAAGGATTCTTTCAGATTTGGAAATTCTGCAATGACATCAGTCAAAATGGTGGAGCATCAGCCTTCTTGATAGAATGTTAGCAGCTTTTATCCACTCTTCTCTCTGGACAGATGAAGTTCTCACATGCTCTTCCAGCTTAATATCTTCTCAGATACATATACTAGCTGAACTGCAACCATTTTCTAAAGCTGTAAACTAGCCCGTTGACATTAATGGGGATTGCCTACTGCCTTAATTGGTCTGGACCCTAATTGGCTATAGCCAAAAGCAGCTGAAAGCATGTTCCCATGCCAGCAGGAAAGAAATAATTATGCTCAGCCACTATTGCATCTCGCCGGTTGCAACCCACAGCCTCTGAACCTTGTAACTCCAGTGTGTTTTAATCTGGATTGGTTAGCATTTTATCTTGCAGTAACTGAGGGGGATTAAAATTATAACAACCATGTTATTAAATGGTATTTAAATAATATATTTGTCTGACTTGTATTATTTATATGATAGCAATAAAAACAAATAAGCAAGGAGTTAATGGTCATTACATGCCTTTTTCCTGTTTTTAGCACAGAGTTTCTCTGTATAGCACTTGCTCTCCCATTCACATTATAAGAATTAATGTTAAAACTTAGGCAGCCCTTAACTGCCCAGCATGATTTCGTTCTTACTTCTTTTCCATTCACCTTTTTCCTCTTTCACTTTACTGTTTTCTCATCCTCTTACTTTGCAGTTAAATTGTTTATCACTCTTTCCCTGGCCTGGCACAGTGGAAGGAAGGAAGGAAGGTGCCAGTTATCAGAGGAAAATCTCTCCTGATTCCGAGAGAGCACCCAGAAGAGTTTGGAAGAGTCCTAATGCTCTCCTATCTGCTGCTTTGCTGCTGGCTGCCTGGGAAAGGGGCTGGTGATCGCCTGGTGCAGCTTTCTGTGCCTGCATTCTTAGTGCAGCGACTGGTTGTTGGCAGGGGCACTGTCTTTGATGGTAGATACAGGAGCCAGCTGGGCGTGTGTTTGGGATGCAAAGACAAGTGAGTTGGCTGGAAGTGTTTGATACAGATCATTTTTCACTAAAGAGCAGTTGTGTGCCTACCTGATTTCATTCTGAGATGAAATGCAAAGCCCATAGTGTGTTTGTGTGCTTTAAAGGGGAACACTGTGTATTTTCAAGATAAGTCTAGCAGGTAGACCTTGAATAGCTCATAAGCTCCTCTGGGCAAGGCTAGCTACTTTTTGGAGCAAGCCTATGTCCTTGCTAAATAGCATACTGCTGCTTAGAGTAGTTTTTGTATTCCTAGGTTTCTCCTTTCCCAATGGGCTGTGTAACTATTATGTCTTCCTACATAATGTTTACCCTATGTCTGTAATCACATCTGTTAGAGGGGACGTTACTCAGCCAACAATAGTTTTGATGGCATATGGTGCTCTCTAATTAAATGTAAGTATTCACAAAAGTGTTCTCTAGTTTTTAGGCCTCCAGCTATCTCTTGTGGCTCCCTTTATAAATTTAAATGCATCATCATAAATTTGGAAGGTTTTTTTTCCTAATACACAGACACAAAAAAAAATGGAACATGAAAGCATGATAATAGAGCTATGTGATGCAGCTTGCAAAGTTCAATAGATTTAAATCTTCAAGTAAAAGACTGCCTTTCCTTGTAAAGAAAGAAATCAATTGTGTGCTTCCACATAGACAGATGGTCCCCTTCTATTAAAAAAAACACATATGAGACAGTTGCGAGCTGAATCATGGTCATGATATCCAACATCTGGTAAATCTGTGAGCAGCAGAGTAAGACATTCACTTTTATTGTTTAATTTTCTTTATTGGGTTGTTCCCTGAGCATGAAGTGATGCCCTTCTTGATTCCCATTTTCACCTCTTCTTAAAATACCTGCTGTGGAAAATGGAGTGTTTTGACTTTCTTCTCTAGTATTGCAAAGGGAAATATTACTGAAAAATAGCAAGGCCTTTGCTTTTTAGAGACCTCATAGGTGGGTCACACTGTTTTTTAACACAAATACTCATAAACACAGCATGCTCTGCTAGTTATGTTGCATTAATCTACTGCTGATTACAGAGCACACAACTATTGTTCCAGGAGCTTTGAACAGAACTAAAAATCCTGCTTCAGAGTGTGTATAGCCCAAGCATGCAGTGAGATAGCTGACAGTCAGGTGTGTGCCAAGAAACAAAAGTCCACGTCCGGCAGCATAATTCTCAATGGACTTAGCACCATGACTTCTTATAGTCAAGATGGCAAGGAGAGTGTTAAGAATTATGGCAAGGAGAGTGTTAAGAATTAATCCAAAGGGGGTTAATGAGGCAATTTGTTATGCACTTCCTCCTGTGGCACCTTTCATACCTAGAAGTTCAATAGCTGGAAAATTTATGAGTGTCTGATGCAGGCTGGCAGCGGGCGCCATCAGTCTCTTGATACTGCTTAAAATAAAAGTTCACTAGGTAAGATAGAAAATGGGAAACCTTGAAAGAGGGAAAAGAAGTAGTGAATGCTGGATAGTGCTTAGGAAGAGCAAACGTGGATAGATCACAGAATCCCAAATTGTTGGTCTAGGAAGGCATTCTTTATACATGCTTCCTGAATGGGTAAGACGGATGGGGGAGAGGGCAAGATCATGTTTGTCAAAGCCAGGGAGGAGGCTGCTGCAGGAACAGATGCAGGGAGATGAAAGCCTTTCACTCCAGTCCAGCACACACAGTGACAACTGCCTTGTTAGATTTTCGTGGCTTAAAGTGCAGGCTTCAGCTGTCTCAGTAATCTTTTATGGATTAAACTGCTGTCACTTGAGAGACTATTAAAGGCAAAAAGAGCTCACAATGTTAAGTTTGCACTTTGCTGTGAAAGCATAAACAAGTTAAGATTTTATAGTAGGGATTTTTAGACTTTACCCTTAATCCTAAGGGATTCACGAAGAAAAGTACCACTTGAAAAATGTAAATCTGGGACAATATCTAAATTGTTCTGCAAAGGAGTCCGTGGAGATTACAAAAGTTTCTGTGCTGCAGACTTACTTTTCCTTAAGTGGTACAGAGCTTTATGGCTGTAGTCTAGAGACAGCTGGTTGGGTTCTAGACCCTCCAGAGAACACGAATGGTCAAATCCTTCCTGTCCTTCTCTCCTGAAAATTCACCAACTACTATGTCATACAGGAGGGAAGAACAGGGTACACTCTGTCTTACTGAAGCTGCTTACTCTGTGAAAACAAAGCGTTTGTTTAAAGTGCTTGGGGAAATAAACCCACAGAACTAGAGAAAATTTGACATCAGGCAGAACTTTTTAGCTCTCATTTTCCTGTTTTTATTTTGGTAATTTTGTCAGCTCCCATGAGATGTGCAATTGCTTCCAACCACTGGCAGAGATTTACATTGCAGTACAAAGAAGCTGGCAGTAAATTACAGGTCTCTGTCAATGTGCTTTTCTTTATCCCAGTGGCATCAACCTACTTTGTTACCTCTGAATGGAAAATGCGCCAGAGTTAATACAGAATTTCATCTTGAAACTTTCAGTTGGTGTCAAGGGCTGGAAATCTATTTTGATGTTCTAAGATCTTGATTTTAAAACAAACAGATTGCTCTAAAGACTTGCATTGGCATAATTTTTCTAGCTTTACATTTTCAAATGGATTCCTGTCTCAGTTTATAGACTTAGATATAGCCTAAAAACAGATAGTGGGAGCTGAAACTCATGATTTTTCTTCATGGTATTGTGACGGATGTGCTTCTTCCCCAGGTCAACCTGACTTTTCACACTTAGCCCTGTTCAGGTGTTAAGCAACAGGGACATTATCTGATCGTGGTGGTTGCCTCCCTGATTTCTTCCCCAACTCAGACATTAACCATCAATAACAGTCCTGATGGCTGCATTCTGATGGGGAGATAAGGTTAATTGTGCATACACCAGCCAAAAGTTGTCTGAAAGAACAACTCTAAGTCAATCATGTTATCCCCTAAATATGGGGACAGCCCGAGAGCCCATTGAGCTTTCCTTGCACTGCAGCGGGCTGCACGCCAGGATCTCCCTATGAGCAGGGAAGCCTCTCAAGGATACTCTTTGGAGCTGAGAGATCCTTTCCACAACAGATTCATGGCAAGACACTATAGCACGGTCTCTTTTTGAGCTTGTAAATTTTACTGACATAACTGTGCACAAAATCCCTTAGTCATAAACCATTGACCAGGTCTGGGACAAGGATTGGATCCAGCCTCACCCAGGCTCCTCTCAGAAGGAGTTTAGAAAACAAGGGGGTCCTATCTGAACTTCATGATTCAACGGGAGGGTGTCCTTGATAATTCTGTGTATTATCTTGAACACCATGCAGTAAATAGTAAGTGACCTTGCCATAGAATCTCATGAAACCACTGTCATTATCAATAAAACCTATTACTATTTCTTTCACACGAGTGAAGTGCTTTGTGTCACTCACTCCCATCACCACTCGTTCCGTGACACCAAAATTTTGGTGACTTATTTTGCAACAGCAACAACAGCTGTCATTTCCACATCCATCTTAAAGAGCTTTATGTAATTCTGTCCTCAATGAGTCTGTCAAATCAAGAGGAAGTGTGAAAACTTTCTGTTAAGCTCCATTTAGTTTTAACAGCTAGTTACCTTGTATTGATTTCCAAAGTACTTAAAATGTTTGGAACAAAAATGTTTTGACAAATTTTGGTATGAACTCACTCAGTGTAGAAAATCCAGCACTCCATCCTCTAACTGGTGCATTCACAGGTCAGATGTTCAGGCCAATCTTTGGACTTCTGTAATTCTTTTGGCAACTATCACTTTGAGATATGAGCTTGCATATATGAAATTATTATGTTGGTACACTGTAACCTTGCTTTTCTGTGCTCACCTTTTTTTAAAGACCTTTTCAAAGAAGTTAAATGTATGACAGTAGGTCAGATACTCCACTCAATTATGAATATAATATTAATCCTGAAACTATGAGTTATCCTAGCAATAGGTCTTCTATCTTTTTTTTGTTCTTTAGTCACTGCTAATATTTACTTTCTGCATCAAATTAGGACAATTTGAACATAAATATTTCCTTCAAAGCAGCATGCATGAACTTCTTTTGACCAAAGCTTTTTAATTAAACACATCTTTCTAAAGTTACTTAAAAGGATTTTGTTTGCAAAACAAGGAGGCAAGGAGGAGACAAGGTTTGCAATATCTAGCACTATTACTAATTATATGTTTAATTTTTTAACAGCAGAGATAAGCAATTCTCTGTATTAAGCAGGTAACTGTAGTCCCTGTTCTGGCTACATTAAGACTGGACACACAGAGCAATATTTGAAGGGAAAGTAAATACTGCTATCTCCATTTTACACGCAGTGGACGGACGGAGGAGAGGCTGAGTGCGTTGCCAGAGGTCAGATGGAGGGACTTGTCAGTGTCCAAAATAGAAGCCTGTTGGCTGGAGGTCTTAGTAACGAGAGCATCCCTTCTCTCTTATGTCTATGATTGCAGCTAAGATACTTATTTATAACATGAAAAATCTCATAAAGTCTCGTTCAGATAAGCACTCATTTTTCTGAGTGCTTATCTCACTCAAACTTTCTGACTCCTCTGAGCCTGTAAAATGGAATGTCTCATAAGAACTTTTCTTTAACTGTGTTTCTGTATTTTTACTTCCAGCTGGAAGCAAGCTCTAAGAAGGATGAAAAAGAGAGATAACATGAAGCAAATAAATTAACTTGCAAATGCCAGTATGATTTCATCCAGCTGATTTTGGTGAAAGTCACTCTGGTTCTTCTCTTTCACTCCCTCTTACCATGGAAAAAAAAAATTAATTACTTCCAGGCACACTAGAATTAAAACTCTCAGAAAGGAGTTGTTTTGCATGGATTATGGCCCTTAAGAACTGCTGGCAAAGAGCTCGAGGCCTCATAATCTCAAAGTGACTGAAATGCTTGTGAATGTGTTCTAAAGCATTTAGAATACTAAGTTTATGATAATAGCTATAGTAAACCACTTGTAAAGTTTCGTAAGTGGTGGAGTTGGGTTTAGCAACAGAAAAAAACACAGAAATTTCATTAAGAGGACAAATACTTAGTCCAATCTGATTTGGCTTTGGCTTCTGGGAAGATTTATTCTGTATTGCTTGGAGGTTCGGTGCAGGTATTTGTACCCTCTGTAGCTGTGATGAGTTGTAGTAGTCTGGTGCCAATCTTCAGTGCTAAACTCACCCAGGTCTTCTTGTTGCACAAACCTTGTTTTTACTTAAACTTTGCAAAACTGAAATGGATTGCCCTGAATCTTTTTGTGCTGTCTGTCAGTCTCAAACTGAACACGATATGGAGAGACCAAAGAAGGCTGCAAGAGATCGGGAGAGGGAGAGGCAACAAGAGCTGGGCTTTGAGGAACCTCCAGCCATGTGAGCTGTCCTCATCCACACCAGGAGTGCAACCTGGGCGTCCAGCTCCACGAATATTTGTGCTGTGGCCTGACACAGTGTCTCTCTCAGAGGCCACATATCTTTTCTCATTATTAGTCTCTCAGTCAGCTCAGCCAGCAGAGTTCTGTTCATAGTAACCTGACTGTGTAGAAGTTAGACTGAAGCACCATGATTCAGTTTATTTTTGAACATGTACAGCTACTTTGCTTGCGTGTATGACCTGAGCTTAGAATATAAAGATCACAAAACTCAATGTGCAAGAATAAAAATGCTCATAGTATTTTAATTCATCCCCATGAGGCCGTTAAAATAACCTTAAGTTGTTGCAGCTCTGAATCTTCCTGAGCTTGGTAAAAGCAGTGCAAGGGTATTTCTTCTGCAGTACAGGATTCTCCTTGAGTAAATATGCAGTAGAGAAGAACTTCAAAACAAAAGCAATTTATGTGCAGCAGTATTTATCTTACAGGTTCACGTATCAGAACTGTGTATATACTATTTAGTACTTTCCATACAAATTGCACTGTCGGCAAGAGTAGGAACAATTATATATTTGTGTATATATATATACACACATGTATGTAAATGTTTATATATGCTCTGCAAGGAAAAACTTGGGAAAACTTTGTGATAAAATGCTAATAAATTAGCCAATAAACCAGAACAGTCCATTTTTTTTTCAGAAATGAATGGACATTATTTAGAAGAAAATTAGGCTTCTGAGGTGCATTCAGGCCTTCTGGCATCTTTCTTTCACACTGACCCAGTTCAAGGGTTTGCTCCACTTTAATAATCACAGTTTTATTCTGTCTGAGCACATTACAAATTGATTGTATTCTTCTGCATATCACGTTTAAATGTGCCTTAAAAGTTTAACTAACTGATGAAATTTGCACATTCAAACAGTATTTTTATAGATAGTGTTTACAAAGGTTGTCATAGTTGCACTTCTTAAACTTTGCAAAATATTTAATAATTGAACCATGATTTAGGAAATTATAGAAGAGCTCTTGCCAGCATTTTCTTATTAGAGCTATAAATTATCTAATATTTCAATCATGCCAAAACTTTAATCCTCAATTCTTTTAATTTAAAGGTAGCTGTCTGCATGTTTTCTCTCTGCATTCTATCAAAAAAAAAAAAAAAAAAAAAAAAAAAAGTTCGTTTTGCTGTTCTCATTAAACAAAATTGTTATCTCTAGCCATAAAACAGATTTGCAGAGCTTGTCTTCCCCTGGTAATTCAGTACAGCTGGAACAAATCAATCTGTTTGTCTCCTGATTCAGTTTTATGGGAACCCAAAGTAACCTCATTTATTTAGATCGAGTAAATCTGGTCTTGTTCAAGAATGATTCTGAGCAGAAAGTAAATCCATAGTTTCAGCAAATCCAGATTCTCACTTTGGTCATGACAGTCTCTTACTTCCTTGTAAGAATGTATACTACATGTGTAGATAGAAGAGTGAAAAGGCAGTTTTTGGATGTTGTTGGGTACTGATGTCTACTCTGGTCTGAGTTAAATGCATCCGAGCTATAGATTCATTAATATTTATGACAGTCTCTAAATTCCTTGCACTTACAAACTGGAAGGAAAACTTAAGAAATGCTAACACTATATTTACCTGAGGCAAGAATTGGTCAGTGTGTCTCTGGGGAGGAAAACAAAAAGATGACAGCATTTATCAAATAGCATTAAATATTTATCACAGTCATTGCCTACTTTAAGAAAAAGCTGTCACTTGGATGTCTTGAACACTTGTGTGTGGCAAAATAGCAATTGCTGAATTCTAAATGGTGGCAACAGTTTGTCTACAACTTTAGATTTATAAATGCAGGGCTAGAGAGTGACAACAAAGACCTTACAAAAATGAAGCCCCTGTGGGGAGTAATTTGTGAAAGCTCTGCAGAAAATCAGCTCTGTTTTGTAATACATTTTTCTATGGCGTGATGGACAAAAAATCGTACAGAACATACGGTGATTCCCTGGCAATTAGTGTTGTGCACATTTACCGTTGTGGAGACACTTGTGGTATGAACCCAATCACAGGCATTAGTCATCTTGATTGGGCTCTCATGCAAAATTCTACTTGCTTTTAAATTGAGTCAAGAAATTGCTGTTGTACCTAGCCAGTGTATGAAAATTCAATTTCATGAGTATGTATGAGGAAGCAAAAAGTTCTCCCGTGCAATACAGTGCATTAATGAACATGTGCTCAATCTATTGCTTTGCCTAGTCACAGTACTTGTAAATAGTGCCCTCACTTGAATAAATAAGCTATTAAGTTTGAATGCCAGGTCTTTCCCTCAAGGACATCTCCCTGGGGCTGAAAAGAGCTCTATTTAAAAAGTAATACTAATAAAAGTAAGAAAAAGAGAGATTTTTTTTTTTTTTTGTCCCTTAAATAGAACTGAAACATTAGCCATCTCTGAGGTTCAGTGCTACAGACTCCCCCCTTTCATGGTCTTAGCCTGCAAGGACTGGAGTTATGGCAACATGAGGAAGAATGAGTGAGCACTCCAGTGAGATTTAATTAGACTTTCTTCTTTAGAAGGCAGAGCAGCTAGAAGCTTTTAAATATTTCTGGAGCTTCGATGTAAAATGGTTTGGATAACTGTAAAAGCTGTTGGGGAATTAAAGACTACATCTTGACATCACACACCCAAAAGGAATGCAGACATTAAAGGAGATTTTATGCTGATTTAAATTAATCTGGAAAATATTTGTTGTGCTACATAGGCTAGTACACAAGCCAGTCCTTTTTTGTGCTTCACAGTGTGGGTGATAGCAGGACAAAAGAGCTTAAAGCATTCGTCTGGGAACTACAGGCATGCTTGGCAGTAGTTTGCTTAAGTGAGGGAGTGATACTTATTTGTTCATCAGTAATCAGTAGTATTCAAAAAAGAAAAAAAAAATCCCAGCTCAGAATCATTCCAGAGCTCTTTAGTCTATTCGCTGCCAGTGTTCTCTACCCAAAAACACTCTACAAGCAAGGGAGTTAAAGCTGCCTCTCACTCAGCCTTGGCCACATGAGATCTGGACTCCAGAGCTCTGGTTCTCTCCAACTCCGTCTCCCAAGCAGCAAAGGGGAAAAGGACTCTTGGTGCAGAGGAATTGAGGCTACACTCTCCCTCTTGAAACCATGTCCGTCTTGACGGCTGATCAAATGGCAGCCTGCATGACTCCCTCATCCAATCCTTTTCCCTAATGGATAAGAGAGCCCAGCCAAATTCTTTTAGCCCAGTGCCTCTTTGGTGAGCTGCTGCATTCATTACCCTGTTGTCAAAGATGGCCCGAAAATTTGAGGGTGGGAGATCATTTCACTCCATGAAAGTCTCAACTAGAAGAGTTAGTATATTTGAGACTAGGATCTGCTGTGAAAGGTTATTGCCCAGTATTAAACATTCATTTACCCTTCCTCCTTCCTCCTTTCGAGCTGAGCTGTCCCTGGCAGGGCTTCCCAAAGCACGGGAGTATGACAGCAGTGCATTCCGCCTCTCACACTGGAGCTACAGGAGGAGATAGGCATCTCTCTTTGGTTTTGCGTAACACTCAGCCTGGTACATTTCTGTCTTCTCTCAGGCTTTGTCCAACTTTTATCGCTTTTTTTTTTTTTTTTTTTCCCTCTTCCACTGCTCTCTGCCATTTACATCGTTATTATATGATAGCTAGTGGAAAGCTGTGTGGTTTCCTGGATAGGGATTAGATGTGATTTTGGAGTTTTTTGTTTGAGTCATTATTTTTTTCCTCTCTTTCCACCTCTGTGTAGGCCTATTGCCTGTCCCAGGGAAGTTATTTGTTCAGATATGGCTTCTGTATATCACAGAATCCTAGAATCCTAGAATGCTTAAGGTTGGCAGGGACCTCTAGAGCTTATCTAGTCCAACCCCCCTGCACACGCAGGGTCACCTACAGCAGGTGGCTCAGGACGGCGTCCAAGCGGGTTGGGAAGATCTCCAGAGAAGGAGCCTGCACAGCCTCTCTGGGCAGCCTGTGCCAGGGCTCTGGCACCCTCACTGGCAAGAAATTCTTCCTAAAGTTCCTGTGGAACTTTTGGTGCTTCAGTTTGT
>VZSV01000023.1:5506681-5548391 GCA_013398735.1 Nothocercus julius | reverse complement strand
GCCTCCCTTGAGGTCCTGATAGACACTGCTCAGGTCTCCTCTCAGCCTTCTCTTCTCCAGGCTGAACAGGCCCAGCTCTCTCAGCCTTTCCTCACAGGGCAGATGTTCCAGGCCCCTCATCATCCTCGTAGCCCTGCGCTGGACTCTCTCCAGCAGCTCCACATCCCTCTTGTACTGGGGAGACCAGAACTGCACACAGTATAGCAGTATATGCCAGTAGTATATGCCAAACATATTCCACAGTAGTATATGCCAAACAAAAACCTTCCTCCACAAAACCTATGAGGATCCAGGAATGAGATATGCAGTATCTTGCCTTTACTGCCAGCACCAACATGAAGACTTGAAAGAAAAGGTGTCTCATGCCCTCATCATATATTTTCAATCTTATTATGTCTTTCTACACTTCCTCACTTTTTTTTTTTTTTTTTTTTTCCTTCAAATGCCAGGATGTCCTTTCATTGGCTCTGAAATGCCTTATACCGCACGAATAGTCTGCCCTTTAGGGCATAAGCTATTATAGACTTGTGGAGTCTTCAGCACCCAACCTAGGCACTTGGTTTGTAGTCCAGGCCCCATGGGTTATTGTAATACAAGCACACTTGAAAAAAAAACAATAAATGCATGCCCTATCTATATCACCTTTCTATTTTTATGTATAAAGAAAATAATGGTATTTTTAGTGCTTAATTAAAGCCTGTTTCGCTACACACTGGTGCTAGCCATTGCACTATTAGCATATCTCATTTTTTCTGGTCCATTTCCTGAAGAGTAAGCAAGGTTATTCATGCATAATTAAGTAGTCAAGGACTAAAGTTTGCCTTGTAAGAGATTTATTTTGGTTAATAAGTTGCTATCAGACAGATGCTTTCTGAATCAGTAAATAATCCCTTTGATTTTTTTTCATGCCTGCAAAGAAGGCTGAAGCCCATCAGCTTTGTAGATAAACTCAGGTCCTACAGAGATCTGTTCTACTAAAAAGTCTGCAATTAGTTTATCAGCTTCCTAAGGGCAGCTCTACCTTTATGTATATGTTACGTTAGCCGAGAGAGAGACACCTTTCTTCATTCTCTGATCTAGCAGCTACCAACTGAGCTATTTGATAAGTCAGTCTTTGAAATCCTATGCATTGGCAAGATTATGTGATAAAGCTCTTAAAATTCGCGCTGGCAATAATTATATTTTTATTATGTCAGTATCAACAGCAATAGTTTAATAGTAAACATTACTCAGCTTCTATTTAATCTTTTTCCATTTGCATTAGCATTTGAAATGAAGGCCGACAACAACGTAGGGTAATTACATGAAAGTGGGTCTCCAGCTTAGCAAACCATTGGAATACTATCATGGAACAAGTTTCCTCAACAAGTTATCAGATGGGAATGCAGCACATAATTTTACATTTAGATCACAGTTATGAAATATGTTTATGTCCCTTACTGAATGTGTTTCAGATACCTGTCAAAACTCAAAGAGTTGCTTAGTGTTTGTACTTTAGTTTTCTAGATGTACTGAGAGATATATGGCCAAACTGAGCATGTTTTATTCCACAGGAAATATGACTTCCTGTGTATTAATTTCATGTTATCACTTACGGCATTCATTGTCTTGCACACCTCTGTGTCCCTACCCACTCAATCTACATCTTAATATGGCACAGTGCACAAATGAAAGTGAAATATCGTGTAAGATCTGGGAAAACAGCCCTCAAAAGTTGTTGGGGAAAGAGGTTCACCTTCAGAAATCTGGGCCTCAGTGTTAGACATGAAGGGAGCTCTGGCTCTCTTCCCTCCCATGCTTGATTCTGCTCCCACTCCACAGCTCTCAGGGCAAAATTTCCTTTTTACTCTGCCCTAATTTTGTACCTGTTCCTCTCATAGTGAGGTCCATGAGGATCACAGATGCCGGTAATGTTTCTGGGTCCAAGTTGAAAGCTGGAAACAATGTCAGAGCTTCCCAAAACTTTTGCGTGTCTCTAGAGCATGGACCTCTCTGTTCTTCTGTAGGATCTTTAGTCACCCTACTTGCAAGTCCCTGCAAGGTGGTTCTGAGGTTTCCTGGCATTGACATGATTCCAACCCACATGTCAGGGAGACAACAGATGAAAATATGCACCACAGGGCAGCACAGATGAGCCTGTCCTACATGTCCTCAGCTATAGCTGCATTCCTCGAAATTCCCTTTTATCTCTTTCTTGACTCTCCTTCTGTTAGCATACTAATTCTGTGAAGGAGAAACTGCTCTTTACTAATTTGTTTTACTTTAGTTCACCAAACAGCTGTCAGCTTTTAAAATATGTTTCTCTGCAGCACACAGTTACGCTGAATCTGTGAGGACAGAAGTTCTCGACATATTTACTACCATAAAAAATGGGGAATCTTATCTCTGCAATCTCCATGGTCTTTTGAGGCTGACACGGTGTGGGATGTGTTTGTGCGTGTTTGTGAACTGTAACTCTGCCCCCTTCCAGAAGCTCCTACTTGAAAGGATGAGACCCTGAGAGGTATCAGAGTAACCCTACCAACACATTAGGATATTGCCTTGGTGAAGAGATGAGTCTCATGCTGTGCCCTGAAAGCTGAGGAAGGGGAATTTATTATCCTGCTGTCACTTTCAAGTGCCAAAAATAGCAAAGGCCACTTGAACTGATGAGAATAACTCTTAACTTTTCCCATGAAAAATGAAGGGGCATGTGTTTAAAAAACTGCTGTACATTTCCAGTGTGCTTGTGTTCTGACTTGGCAAGTTTTGTATGCTGAAGAGTGTATTTAATGTCTCTTAAATGTGCTGGTGAATATCGTAATGTCAGGGTTTTATGTGGTTTGTCAATATTACGCATATAGGAAATAATAAAAAAGCATAAAATACTGTTATAGTTTCTTTGCAGTTATCATGTTGCAAATTTTCTGTTACTACTTCTGGGCAAGGAGGTTGTAATATATAGGTCAATTTGGAAAGTTTTAGGGATAACTTACAGTTCTAATAAATTCTCAGGACAGCATTAGCACATTGACATCTTAGTGCTGGGGTGAGTCAGGCAAGTACTTGATCAAATACTGCCCCAGAGCATTACGACGCCTGTTCTTGGGTCAAGGGCCGATAGCACTGAGACTTGGATGGGAGTGTTTCCACAGACGACCTCACTGGCTGGTGCCTATATTACAAAATGGTTGTGAAAAAGATGTTTATTTCTTGTTCTGAGGGTTGACTGAAAAAGAAGGACTAATGCTCTGTTTAAATGTATGATCTCTGGTGACGGTCCTCATGTCTGGGTCAAGGCACAGTCACGCAGAGGGGGCAGGGAAGGTTCTGTTGCCATTAAACCGTGTAAAGGATCTGGCCCTAATGGGCCGATCCAGCACCCTTACAATCTCCATCTACCTCAGAGGAACATCGTCAATGATTAGTCAAACTGCAGTGCTGTGTTCCCTCCTTTTCAAGACATCTCAGTGTGACTAAAGCTACCTGAGGAAACGAAGATATTAGCCTCTTCAGCAATCTTTAAAAATTATTAAATTAGTATATATCTTGGAGCTAATAAAAGCTGCACTTGGATTAAATATGCACATCTGCTTAGTTTGTAATTCAGTTTTCCCACTGATACCTGGCAATCATAGAATTATGATGTGGCTCTTATGTACAGAAGCATCTGAATACTTGTGGATAAAAAGGGACTAAGACATCATAGTGTTTATTAAAAGATAAAGGCTTTCCAGGGATGTATTTCTGGTTAACATAGTCTTTAAAAACCTTCAGAAGACAATAGATGTACAGAGTGAGCACAGCAGATATGACACAACATTTCCTATGCAATCCACCTTTGCCTGAGGCAAGAGCAATATTTTAAGTCACCAATTCCAACTAGTTTTCTTGAAAGTCAGGGTTCAATTTACGTTTATGACTGCCTGAAGCTATTTTGAGGAATCCAAATAAAAGAATAGCCAGTGTTCAAAGCTGTCTCAGAAGCTACACAGAAAATCTTAAACATACCTGTGGCTTGCACTTGTGTCATTTTGTTATTATAAAATTTATACTGCCTCTGCTTTTGAAACATTTTCTCTGTAAAGTGGTGCCTTAAAATGTAAGTGTGTATTCTGAAATACATCTTGTTATCATTTCTGAAATACTTCTTACCTTTTTTATTTCTACTTTGAAAAGAAAGAAAACCATATGGAAAACAAACATGTTCGTCCTCACAGCAACAGTTTCAGAAGGAAAGAAATGGCCCAGCCAACCAGAAAACCTTTTTGGGACTGCAGAGTTGAGGTTATTGTCATAGCAGCTAGTTAGAAGCAGCAAATTCTGGCTGCCTTTTAAGGGTTACGGATGTGCTTTTGATAAGCTGCAGAACAACAGTAGCTCTCCAAACAAGGAGAGCCAACAGAGAGGGGCCGAGTGTGCACCCCGGGCCTCACTTGCTGCTGGTACCCGGGTACATTGGCATGAAACGTCCTCAGCTGCCTCCCGTCTTTGTCTGAGGAGACCGCAGAGTGAGATGACAAGAGAGCAGCTTGGCCTTACGGAAGTGTTTAGATGGAAATACCAGCAGGGCATCATGAAGACAGCATTCGACATATATTGCTGATATAAGTCACTCCAGTGGGTTCAAATTTTTCAGTTGTGTGAGGAGCTGTCGAGCACTTTGCCATGGAATTATCCGGACCTTTCCTTCCTTTAAAGACCAAAACGGTTGCAAACTTTTAAAAGCCAGGTGCTGTTAGAAAGCGTGCAGTGACCCCTGGTATTTTACTTAGAGAAAACTCAGGGCCTAGGGAGAAGAAAACAGAAGTAAAATGTTAATGGACAACCATCTCCTTGCCCTTTGAAGGACTGATGCTTTCTGCATTGATCTGTGTCTGAATTGGTTGGAAATAGCCACTAACCCAGAGGAATTACAGGGGGATGAAATTTGGACTTTCTTTAAGGTCCAAAAGAAAAAAAAAAAAAAAAAAAGGGAAAGAAAAAAAGACATCCTTGTTAGCTTCTTTCCTTTGAGGATTCTTTTAGCCTAGATAAATGCTGCTTGTATCAACAAAGAAATCTGCAATCTCCAGAGATATTTATTAGCATTCTGTCGGGGAGCATAGTTCCCCTCGCATTATCTTGAGCATAGAAGCCCGGTTGAGGAGATTTTGTCCTCATTCATTTATTCACTATTTCCTCACTAAAGCTGATTCAGCTGTCCATGAGACTGAAATGGAAAGTAGATTGCTGAGATCATCTGAGTTAAAAAGCAGATAAATCAAAAGTTTTATAGTTTTTTTTTCTTTTCTGATAGTTTTATTTTGTTTTTCTGTTTCATGGAGATGAGGCAATTAGAGTTTAACTTTCAGCAGCAAAGAATAGCAAGGGGGCAGGAAGGTTTGCTACTAAGGGAGAGGTACATAAAGCAGGCAGGTTTATCTGCCTGAGTTTAGAACTTCCCTTGACCTTTAAAGAGACACAGCAAAGTGCAGGAGGACAGGAGTGTGCAGCAGCACTGTGCAGCTGTACTGGCTCACATTATTTAAGCTCAATAGCTCTTCTATGAGAGGGGCAAACACAGAAGTCTGAGGAAGAATGTAACCACTATGCATATAGAGTTATATTTCTTTGTGGTATTAGTGATGGCTGGAGCGGGGGAGGTTGCGCTTTCTAATTTAGCCCCAAAGATTTCTGAAAGCTCAGAATAACATTTTGTAATGGAGGAGTCAGAGGAACATCGTCAACATCAAAAGAGCAGCATTTGGTTGCATCAAACTGTTGAAACAGAGGCTTCGGCTAGAATGGCTGGAAAGCTATGATTCAGGTCTGGAAGTGTTGGTCGACAGTTGGCTGAACATGAGCCAGCGACGTGCCCGGGTGGCCAAGAAGGCCAACGGCCTCCTGGCTTGTATCGGGAACAGGTTAGTGATGGTCCCCCTCTACTCGGCGCTGGTGAGGCCGCACCTCAAATATTCTGCTCAGTTTTGGGCCCCTCACTACAAGAAGGACATTGAGGTGCTGGACGGTGTTCAAAGAAGGGCAACGAAGCTGGTGAAGGGGCTGGAGCGCAGACCTTACGAGGAGCAGCTGAGGGAGCTGGGGTTATTTAGTCTGGAGAAGAGGAGGCTCAGGGGAGACCTTACTGCTCTCTACAACTACCTGAAAGGAGGTTGCAGTGAGGCGGGGGTCGATCTCTTCTCCAAAATAGCTACCAATAGGACAGGAGGAAATGGCCTCAAATTGCACCAGGGGAGGTTCAGGTTAGACATTAGGATGAATTTCTGCACAGAACGAGTGGTGAAGCATTGGAACAGGCTGCTCAGGAAAGCAGTGGGGTCACCATCCCTGACAGAATTTAAGAAACATGTAGATGAGGCGCTTACGGATATGGTTTAGCAAGTATGGTGGTGATGGGTTTACAGTGGGACTTGATGATCTTGAAAGTCTTTTCCAACCCTAATGAATCTACGATTCTACAATGAACATCTTTGCTGATTATCATTGTAGAAGCTCTGACAGACTACATTGGGAGACCCAGCTCGTTTCCAGCTTAGCAGCATTTTGCATGGCAACTCCACCTCTGAAATTAAAACAAGTGAAAGAGCATTGCTCCTGCCTGCGGCCACCCGAGCTACTTCTGAGACTGTAAGTGATCCCATTGTCACGCTGCCAAAGTAAATTAACGTGATTCGCCATTTTCCGTAATAACTATCTGAAATTAAAGTGGCTGGTAATTAAAGTAATGCTTACTCCCTGGTGACATATGCGGCATGACAAAACAGCAGTAATGCAGCGGCAGCCAAACCTGCCTGCTTTATTTACTCCTTCCAGTGCCTTGTTCTGTGGGGGAACTGATCTTCTGCGGAGCTAAACTAGAGTAAATATTTGTGGTGAAAATGTTAATGTGAAAGTGTCTGCTTTGATAGCCCATAAAATAAAATCAATATTCTTAAAGATTCCTCTTTCCTCTCCTGGGTCTTTGGCTGATTTTGCTGTGGTTTTCAGGGAAGCTAAGAAACACAAATTCAACCGCTGGGCTTGCCTGGTGCTTTGGTGTATTGACTTAGTGGGAAATAGAAGGTCTCAGCATTTTATAAGGTCAGGGAGGGCCCACAAAAACACCTCACTGCAACCACACACCTGCCTTCTTCCAAGCTGGGAAATTCTAACCTGGAGAGCTACAGGTCAGAAACCAAATATTTTGCATGGCACAAGGCAAATTGCTTTGCAACCACCTCTACTTGGAGTAGAGCTGTTTCATTACAACATATTACTTCAGGAGCTTTAGAAAAGGTTCTTTTAAACAAGAAGACGTTTAAAATTGGAACAAAATGTTGACTTAAGTTCTCTGAGGCAGCCTGGGTAGGTTCTGGTGGAGTTGTGCCTTCTTTAGGATAAACTCCAGGAGAACCATAACACCACTGCTCTCTAGGGAGGGCAAATCTGTCTCCCTGCAGGCAGGGCAGCTCTGCGTGCCTGTGTGCTGCTTGGCCGAGGTGCATGCGGGCTTCCAGCCCCTGCAAAACCTTTGTCTTAGAACAAACGGAAATTTTGTTTCTTGCCTCCTAAGGACTGATTTGACTGAAAGATTTTCTTGCATGAATAAAAGCGTTTGTTTGAAGTAAGGGTCTGAATTCGGAATAAATTAGTGAAGGGCAAAGAACATGCACTCATTTCTTCTCTAGGAGAATTGCAGAAATTCTGGCTTTTTAAAATTATTCCTCCAAACAGCAGTGATGACATCTGGATCCTTTATACTTTTATTTTGTTCTAGTAGTGTGAGCTTATGCAGCAGATAACAACGGCAGGTTGAGTTGCTCTCCCTCCTGAAGAGATATTATGTGAATCAGGACAAAAAATGCATTTTGAAGTAAGAGATAAAAAAGAAGCCTTGTTTATGAAAAAGGATAGGTGAAATCTTAGGCGCTAGGAGTTCTTTACAGAGTGACTGAAAAACTGAGATTCAATGTGCTTAGCAGCTCAGCAGAGTTGTTCCTGTGAAGGGCTGGGTGCAGGAAAAGAAAGTCAAAGGAAGAGGACAAGAAATGAGTGGTGGTGACAGCAGAGATGGGGGAGTTATGCTGTCTCCTCAAAATGAATGCTGAAGGAGAAGCTTGGAAACAAGGCACTAGGGGCTGAAAGAATGATCAAATGATGGAAGAGTAAAGGAAGTTGATTTTAATTATAGCATAGTTGGAGAGGGGGTTATAACCCCCAAAATAGTGATTATTTCCATCTCTTTGGTGTGGCACAGGGTGATATACAAGATAGGGCAATATCCTGGAGGTTGGGAAGCTTCCCTCCACCATCTGCTCTGCCACAGCCTTTTTTTTTTTTGTGATTCTGGCAAGGGCCTTATTCTCCAATGCGCTTCTGTTTTTTTGCTGTCTCCTGTGAAATGAGAGTAATACATTTATGAGGGCAGGGAAGTGATATGTGGATACATACATTAAAGTTTACAAAGCACTCAGATGCAGTAATGCACTCTCAGGCACTTACTAAGCCCCTGTATTCATTTCTCCCTTTGCTAATTGAAGTTGAGGCATCACTATTTACACATATAAACTAAGTGGAAAATGCAGTTTCTCACTGTAAATGTGCAGCTCCATAAAGACAAGAAGCTTAATTTTAAAAGCTAAGCTATGACCAGCTGATAAGGATACCTGGGAAAAGAACAGCTACTACTGTAGAAGACTTTTTTTCTGTTGCTATAGAAACTTCTGCAGCATCAAATGTCTTACACGTGAACAGTATAGATGGAGAGGTGCAGAAAAGCACTCCATTATACAAAACCTAGAAAAGACCTTCCTTTTCTGTGCAAGTGGAACATAAGAAGTTCATTTTCAAGGAACAGTGTGGTTTGTTTTGGTAAATATCTTGGTTTTTGGCACACTTGTTCTTGAATGTTAGGTCTTTTGAGTTCTGACAAAGGCAAGTGCCAGCTCCACTTTGATTGCAGGAAATACCCTGTGATTCTCTCTCGGGGACTGTAGAGACCTTTTAAATACTTAATATTCACTCTCTCTGTTCAGTGTTTGTAAATTATTTAAATGAAGACATGAAGAAAATTGTAATCTAAGTCACTTCTGAGCGTGCAGGTGTCCAGACAGAGGAACTCAGCCAGAGAATAGTGCAAAGCAGAGAGTTTAGGTTTTCCAAGGTGCATTTGAAACCACCTCAAATGCATTCTGTGCAACCTAAGGCCTGGGTCCCTAGGCATTGCTGCTGTGGAGGTAGAGCACCTCAAGCAAGCACAACACCCCAAACTGGCTTCCTCACTCTATTTTTGCCCTTGAAAGAGCCCCATGCGAGAGGCAAGGCAGCCTGAGGTGTGTCTCCTCCTTGATCCCAGTTCTGTTAGATTCTGGTAAGAGACCAACTCTAGGGTGAAGCCCTCTCAAGATGAGCTCCATCAAGCTCAAACCAAGGACTCCCAATGGAGATATTCACAGTATTTAGGATGTCTAGGCTCTAATTTTGCCAGAAACCAGGCGGCTGTCCTAGATGCCCAGCTGACTGGTTTGCTTTAAGTAGGTTTGCTTTATGCTATGGGTTAGATCTGCAGGGATTGGCAACCCTGTGCCCCCAGGAGAGCTGCAGTGCTGCCCCGTCGGGCTGGCACAGCCTGTCTCCCAAGACGGCAGTGTGTCTGTGCGGGCGCAGGAGCCAGGGAGTGCATTCTCATGATCATAAACGACTGACTGACCTACAATCACCTAGCCTGTATCATCGGCTGAGCTGCAATATCGAACTATGTATGCTTTTTTTTTCCTGTTGCAGCTGTGAAGTGAAATGGGTTAGCTGAAGCCACTCAAGACAACGTTATACTGTCAAGAGGTCAACCTCACTCACACTGCTTTGTCTTTGAATAAGCCTCAAATATTAAAGCAAACATCACACAGACCAAGAGATGCTCAACATCTTTCACCCAAGCAAGAGTCAAATTGCTAACAGATTAATTCAGTCTTTGAAGCACAACTATCCTTTAGCAGACTCCAGTCTGCATCCAGATATGTTTTTCTAGCAGAATAAAAATGCTGAGATGATAAAATAGCTTTCNTTTTTGGTAGACCTCCTAATCTGAAGAAATCTGGATAAAGTTAGTCTGTATTAAACTTCTGAAGACTGCCAGAGTACTAGGTACCAAGGTGGGATGGTGGTTATCAGTGTTTAATTTCATGGAAAGTTCCTTTTTCAGAGAGCTTCCAAGGTGTTCTAGTGTTTCTCTGAAATCCAGTGGATTCTCAGAACAAAAAGAGATCTCAAAGAATAAAGGCTTGATAAAGCAGGAAAGCCTGGTTTGCTCATAGCTACCCATCTCCTGGAATAGTTATGGTACAAGAGCCCCTATTGTTTTTACGGGGAGTGGTGTTTCCGGTGAGCCTTAACAGTGAAGTAACATGTAACATGCTTAACAGTGAGCTCAAATGTATGTCCTTGGCTGAATTCTCATTTTTGCCAAAAGCAGGACAAGTATCTCAAAATATAAATTACAGTCATGAATACAAATCTTCCCATTCAGCTTCTGAGGACTCAAGGGCAGTTATTTGTCTTATTTTATTTAAAATTGTGTTTGTCTTATTTATATAACTTTCTCAGTGGAGGGGAAGTACATCCAAGTCCCCAGCTGAGCATATTTCTAGTCATGGATAGTGACTTTTTGAGCCTCTTTGTGTCTTTGATTTTGTGTGTGTGTGTGTGTGTGTGTTTTCCCAATTAAATGTTATTCTAGCTTTACCACTTTCAAGATGTTTTCTGTTACTTGCATGGGTAAACAGAACAGAATTTAAGATTGCCTTTATGTGTTATCATGACACAGTCCATTTCCTTATAAAAATGTAAGTAGATTTTGATATAATTAGCAAAGTAAGCATATGGCAGTAAGCTTAACTGATGTGTTTGTTTATGAGAAGCAGGTCAGAGCTTGATTTAAATCTGTGCACACATGATTTGCTCTGAGACTAACTATTAAAATGCCTAATTTAGGACACTTTCACCTTACCATCTTTGGCACTTATGTTTACATTGACTCATAATGTTTCTTACATGTCTTCATTTTTTTTTTTTCTGTTTTTAGTATATCAGATTATGTTATAGTAACATATGAAGAAAGTTGGATGCTCTCTTTTCTCTATGTAAAGCCAACATTTTCATTCAAGACAACTGTGGAAGTGCATGGCCAGCTTTTAGTACTCTAAATGTTCCTGGTGATTTTAAGACAGAAATAGGGTTTCCTGACCTGTGGTCTCAACAATCATCCTCTTAATAGTTGTCCTTTATGAAATTTGGAATAAAGTTTCATGTCATGAGCCTCATGCTCAAAGAACCTCTATGAGCCTGTCTCTGTGATGGGATTCTAATTAACAAGGTCCATAATTAGCCTTCTCTGAAATGGTGATAATCACTGTTGCTTAAGGGATTGGCCCCTCGGCTGAGCTCCATGATTTTCAACCAAGGACTTTGATGTGCATCAAATACTTCACGCTGGGAAGCAATACTTCAGTGCTTTCAGAAGAAAGCTGTGCATTTTAAATTGACAAGTCATAGTAATATTTAGCTAAATTGGAGATACTCTGTCATCTGGTAAAATATGTTTTATAACATTTCTATGTACTTTGATATACTCTTTCATAATGTTTTAGATATCACAGTTGACACTTGTAAGAGAAATGTTTCTTCCCTCAACTACATTATTTCTTCAAATAAAAGATTAGACAAGCTCTTGCAAGACGAGACAAGACATCTGAAACAGGAGTGATAATTGCTTAATACTATTTGAGGACAAGATCAGCTTGATTATGTTGTGTCTTAGACCACCTGAGAGAGAAGCTAGTTGGTACTTTTGGATCAGAGCAGGAAATTAACAGGGAGAGAAATAAATAGCAGAGCTGCTAATGGTTAAAGGCTGAGAGGAATCTATTCCGATAGAATTTTATGTGCAGAACCGGTTTCATTGCTTTACACAGACCTGGACTGATGATGCAGAGTACATCAGGAGGGAGGGAGCAGGCTGCACCTTTCTGATCTTGCAGAAGACCACGCTCACTGTAGCTCTGTATTTCTCTGAGCAAGAATGCGGTCCATGCTTGTTACCAAATTATTAGTCTCTTTTTAACATTGGTGTCAATATAAACAGTTATCATCTTTGAGTGAAACCACTCAATTTTATTATTCTTGTGATCCAGATAAAGGTACATGATGTTAGAAGACATTTCTAGTTAACATCACCTCTCCTCTACTGACTGAAAACAGACGTTGTACTGGCGTAAGTTTATCTGAATTTAAAACCTCTTGAACTGAAAGCTCAGCTGAAAGCTGAACTGTGATATCTTTATGCAAGAAGAAAAGACACTCATTTATTTATATTAGTGTCAAGCTTGTCTGGTGCACTTTTTTCCTCATCTTAATTGAATGTGCCTGCAGTAGCACACAGGGCATGTGCTTGAATAGGAAGGACTAATTGGAAGAAGCTGTCAGGTTAACAGAGATTTAGCCGGATAGATTGCACTTCAATAGAAAAGTTTCCCCAGGATAAGTTTGCACAGTTTATAAAGGTGTATGATGGATATAAGAGGAAAGAGAGTAGGAAGATACCTCCTTGGGAAATGTGTGGGGATATAATACAATTACAATCTTCTAATCTGGAATGGATGGATAAAATGCTAAATGAGTGAGTACCTTTTACGTTATTAAAGGTTTGGGGGTATCTTCTTCATCTTATTTCAGCTCTTTCTGCATTCTCTACAAGGGAGCTGACTGGTTTTCTTATGTGATCGCTGAAGTAACAGGCATTACAGATTCTCCATCTGTTATGTCTCGCTGCTACTGCAAAGCTGGGAAGGCTTGTTTCTACCATCAACTTATGGAAAAAAAAATCTAATGCTAGACTAGGTATGTAAACACAGTGTTAGTCTTGCAATTCTGGACTAAATTCTTAAAGAAGATAATGAACTGCTCCTGGCATTAATACCTCCTTATTTAAATTGAATTGAAACATCCTTTTTTTTTTTTTTTTTCTCCCAAGATTATACTTTTAGCATGTTTTCATAATAACCACGTAGTTTAATCTTTTAGTAACAGGTATCTAAACACTCTCTGAAGTCAGCCTTGCAAAATGGTGGCATTGAGGAGGACCTTCAGCTTGAAGCACCTCAGCTGTGCACTGCTCTGCAATCCGACTGGCCTTTTTAAAGGGCATATCTTGCATGAGAATCTCTTTGCACTGGTCCCTGCGTGTTCCCCTGGACTGACAGCACAGCTGCTGCGTCCTCTGGGAATGGCAGTTGTGTATTCTTCAAGGAATAGGAGAAGAATAGGAGAAGAGAAACGGCCTAGCAAGCACGGGAAAAAACGTCCTCTGAGGTAACCGAGATGACAGTCCCCACTGGCCAGGGCCCTTTTCCCAGACTGTCCCACGTGGAGGCTCAGATGCTGTCCCACATCACGAGCTACACACGGGGATTCAGGCCATTCTCCAAGGAATGAGCTACCCTGAAATGGTGCTGATGTGGTGGTTTTGCAGCATGATACATTTCATTGTCATCTTCGTAAACAGGAAGATAGTTGGCCTATTTTTAACTACATTTTATACCACTATTTATAAAGAGAGTGCAGCCCTCAAGCTCTCCGAATAAACAGCCTGAGTACACAATTGCCCAACACTTTATGTTAGGAATAGCTTTGAGGGAAAGCTCGCGGAAATGAGAAAAAGCTTCTTTTTCCCTGAGAATAGGCTACCTGTTTGTGCCCGCTTGCCCAACTCTTCCTCTGACTAGTGCCCATGGACTAGCTGCATTGCCCTCTCTTGCTCAAAGCTAGATAACACAGAAACTCTTCTGTTCCCAAAGGCCACTCATGCCCTACCAGTCAAGAAAGACTTCACTGCAATATTTACATTAGGAAATTCCTCTTCTGATCCTTAGTGCATTCTCAGATAGCTTACTGGATGTAATATGTTTACACTGAAAGCAGCAAGGTTGTGCTCTAGGTCATTCTGCTTGCAGAATACTCCAAATAATAATTCATGTTCCAGAAACGTGCCTGTTTATTTATGAGTAGATCTAGAGGAAAAGGGAAGGAAAATCATCCCAGAAAATGGAATGTGGTGTGGCAGTAGGCTCTGCAACACTATCTCTGTATTCACAGGCAAGTTTAAAATAAATAAACCTGAAAAAGTTGTGAAAATATTTACTTTAGATGGCTGCACCATGAGTATCTTCTGCTGTGGTTTTCCAGTGGCCTGGTAAAGTTAAATGCTTGAAAATAAAAAGAGTTGGGAGCTTTAGCAAACTGCCATCATTGTTTAATATGGAGCCAATTTGCACAATTTCATAGACACACCAGGAACCAGGAATAGGTGCATATTTTTTCTGCCTATTGGAAACTTCAGCCTCCACCCACTGATTCATTGAGTTAATTACCAAGAAAGGTTATTCCTAGTGGTTCCAGCTCAGCAATCCACAACTGCTTAGCAAGTCATATAAAACAGATGGTCTTAAAATTAAATGTGTGCTCAAGTCTCCTTTTGTCTTTCAGTAGTTTCTAGCATGCACTTGATGTTAGGCTGCACAGAGATTTCGGTATTTCCACACATTTAGGTTTTTTTTGCTCTGTTGTTAACGTGTCCCCTAACTGCATTATTTAGCATGCAAGACAGATTGGTCCTTTTGGTTTAAATTCACAAAATCTTGAAGCCTTGATCTGTTTGAAGGTTCTTTTGCTCTTCTGCTGGCCCTAGTGGTTAGTCATTGCTCGAAAGCGGTGATTGAAAATAGTGCTATTAAATTCTGCCACTTGGTGGCACTAAGAAATAACACAAGCGGCCCTCGGACGCGATGCCGCGAAACTTGACCAAGTGGCGGGTGAGAGCAGAGCAGAGCCCAGTGGCCCTGAGAAAGGAAGGGACCAAGTGAGCAGAAATCCCACGGCTGATTTTTCTGCAAATGTTAGCAATCCTCTGCACGGAGCGTGCCAGCTGGTGTGGCGCTTCTGCCCTTAGGCATGAGGAGCGCGCATCTTCCCTTGCCATGGACAACATCTGCTCTGTCCCTTGGTTGTACCTGCTCCTCATTTCAGGGCCTCCGGGAAGGTTTTTGCTGGAAGTGCAAGAGGAGGAAGCCTCAAAGTAGCGTCATTTGCAGTGCCTCATTTCAGGCACCGCCAGAGCATTTCTGTCCACAAGAAGATATGCAAGGATCGCCCCAGGGAGCCCTCAGGGTAAATGTTATTGCCTGCTTGGTTAGAAGAGACACCACGGAGCCATGTAAGGAAGAAACGTGCTCCAAAGAGGGATGGGGGTGACTTTCCCAAATGCTGCTTGGCTGCTTTCTTGCTGCTGCTACAACCATGGCTAGGACAGAAAATGAAAGAACAGGACCTAGCATTTATCCAGCTTCTTTTGCGTCTTAGTTGATAATACCCAGTAAAGGTCAAGTGCCCTAGGAGCTGATTTAATTTGTGGTTACATTCCCTCTCCCTGGTGCAGCTCTTATTTCAGATCTGCTCTGAAATACTACTTTTCCCACTCCTGATGCAGAAGGTTTTGCTGGCTGGAGTTACTTATTCAGAACAGAGAATTGTTTTTCTTTCTGCCTTTTTTTTTTTTTTCCCTCCTGTCAATTCACTTGTCTTTGAGTCCCATTAAATCTCTTGCTAAAACCAAAAGAAATTTATAGTAATTACTCTCAACGTTTTAAATAGAGCGAAATTTTGAGGATTGGAAATAGTTCTGACTCAAAAAGGGAATAAACATCTGAACACCAGTCTACTTGCTAATTTTCCCTATATTACTATAATTATTTTCCTTATATTAGTAGCATTCAGGCCATGTCTATATTAGTAAGTACTATGGCCAAACAGGAACAGATTTATAGAGCAAAGTACATGGTGCTGAGGGCTCCATGTCCATCCCACAAGCTATTCCAAGAGTGAGACCTTGAGCTGTTGTGGAGCTGTGAAAGGAGCAGTTAGGAAAGGCTGGATGGGGCACATCTGGAAGATGTGCTCCTGAAAGGAATCCAGGCAAGTCCATCCTGTGCTGGGAACTGAAGGGGGCCAAGTGCAGATCACTGGGACATTCATTCCAGGGGTGGATTTCTGAGCCGAGCAAAATTACTGCTGTTTTCTGCGAGTAGACCCAAACTCCCTATCTTCTGCTGGTTGCTCCTCAATATCACCGCTCCACAGTACGTTAACAGGGGATAATGAAGTGGCCTGGCCCCGGAGTTTATTACCGAGGGAAATTATTCTTCACCGGTGATTTAAACTCGCAGTGGTGGCTGGAAGTTAGCGCCAGCCCATAGCGTCATGCTGAGCTAGTGTCAGCAGTCCAGGAGGCCGCTGTGCGCCTGCGCCTGGCCCCGATCCCAGCTCGGGTCAGAGCTGAGGTGGGAGCGCTCAGTGCACGGAACTGGAGCTTCTCCACCCAGACCAGTGCATTTGTGGGCAGCATGGATGAGACCTGCATCAGTTTTATGCATACGCTCTGCATTTTAGGTTACCTGCTAATGAGAAGGGCTGAGGTTAAAGAGCACTGTACAGAAGAAGCAAGAATCAACATAGAAGACATTGCTGAAGATGCATCCCTTGAATGGAGTGAATAGATTAAAAAAAAAGAAAAAAAAAAAGCAAGCTAATGCAAGAATGGACGAAGTTACTATGCAATTTCTGCACGTAAAATGTTTTTAAGAAGCAGCATGTTTGAAGGGATTGTGAAAAGTATAAAACACGTGAACATGTGGCAAGTTTTACCTCTCCCCTGCGAGTCTATGGAGAGGTACAGATGAATATTAGAAGACAAGAAGGAAAGAAAGGGAGTGAAAAAGACGGGTTCTATGGTTGAAAATGTAAAGACAGTAGCAGAGATTTGTAAAACCCTGTGCAAGGCATGGAAGGTAAGGCTGTCTGATGTGTCAGCTGGCTGGCGAAAATCAAGATACTCCAGGGTATGCAGGGAAGGTAGTGAAGTTGATTTTTATAATCTGGATGTCCTGAAAAACTCTTTGGAAATTGGAGGAGCCAGGGATGAGATTGGCTGATTGACAGACTCGCAGGAGGACAGGGACAGACAGAAAGGGCTGCGTTGTTGGTACGTTTTTTAAAGTAGGCTCTATTCTGGGGAAGATACAGATGGCATAAAAAGAAAAAGAGAATAGTGATTGATATATGAAAAGAGTTAAGAAAATGTAAGGAAATGTATGGGAAGGTAAATCTGAAACTGTTTTTTTGCCTTCCAGAGCTTTAAAGTTGGGGGAAAATCGACCCTGATAGATGCATGGCCAGGAAAAGACATGCATGGAAAGAGCTGTGTAAATTCAAAATAGAGGTAATGCAAAAGGAATGAAAATAATCTGCATACAGGTTTAAATGAACCGCCACAGAAACAGCCATTATCATCTGGTTTTGCAGCACCTGAAAAGCTGAAATCTGTGATGGCTTTTTTTTTTTTTTTTTCAGCTATATAGGGGATTGAGGCTAAATAAAAACAATCAAACCCAGCTAATCCTCTAATGAGTAATGGTCAAGTGGAAAATATTCTCACAAGAACTTCTGTGCCTTTGTGAGATTTAGTGTGGTTAACATTTATTAAAGTATAAATTTGTGGATTTTATGTCATGCAACTTAACTGAAAACACTGATAACAAATTAATTGCCAGAAAAACAGTCACGTAACTAAAATTATAGCAATGAACTTCTGACCCCAGGGTACATTTCTGGTGTCTGGTGTCTGTAAATATCACCAGAAATTAGGTGTTTAAATTTTACTCCTTTAGGCTATATTGTTGCCAGCAGCAAGCATCACCTAAGAGAAAATGACCTTCAAAAAATCCTTTAGAATGTGAAATTTAGTTTATATTGCTGAAACTATGAAATGTAGCCTATTTATTGTTAAAAAAAAATCATTTAAAAATGAAATCCAAATAAAAATATCCATTAGAATTCCTCACACAGCAAAAGCAAAATAGCTGACACATATTCCTCTATGATACTCATGAAGTAGGAGGTTTACATGGCCATAAACAAAAGCTGAGGTAATCACATCTCCAAGCACCATGTTCATGCACAAACTGTTTTTAATAGTCAAAAGCAGTGAAACAGCAGGAGAGCTCTCATTAAAACTGCACATTCCCCTTTAAAACAGGCTGCTATTCAAGGGAATGGATGTTAGGTAATATCTTTCATGTAAAAAAAAAAATATTGAAAATTTTCTAACATTTGATGCTCATTGAGCATGAAATTTCCTCTTGCATACTTGGGCTGTGACTTTCTCCAGTGACTTGCTTGTTGTTTACATTTGATTTAAGTCTCATTTATGTGGGAAATCAAATGTGTGGAGTGGAGGGTCTTTGTGTGAACTTCAAAACAAGCAGTTTGGTGTGTTGAAGAAGTTTAAATCAGTGCGTGATCAGAGGCTAATGGCAGTAGTCCACCAGAAAATGACTTTTTCTTGCAAACTCCATTCCTTGTTTTTGCTAATTGTGAGGGAAACTGCCTCCTAAGAGTTTCAAGAAGTTAAAATGACGATTACCTCTGCTCTGCTGTAGCCCAAATTCACCCTGAATAGATATTAGCACCAGAGTATAATGTTCAGAAATTAAGACTAGTCATCACTCGCTCCATGGCTGAGTATTCAAAGGTGGAAACAGGCGCAGTCCTTCTTTTTCACTACAGCCAGAAGTGATGGAGCAGTTCCCGTACAGAACTACTAGAGAAAACATGTTAACATAAGATACACTTTTTTCCAGCCTATTGACAGCCATGTAAAGGGTAACACTAAAATGAGCTTAGTAAATGCTATAAGTAATTGCTGTGAACTCAAAAACGTTAATTATACCTCACGTCATTATCTACGGAGCATTCAATTAACAGATGAAAGAATAAGACACAAGGAGAACTTTATTTCTTAATCCCACTCCTATCAGAAATAATATCAAAACCTCACTGGTTCCAAAGGTGTTTAGAAGTTTCAGTATGAGAGGAATGGTAGGTGGCACATTGTGAATATTTTCAAGCACCCACTAATCTGAGAAAGTAGAGATCAGCGGGTCTGAATTCGATACCAGCAAAGCAGGGTGACACCATAGTAACATAAAACCCAGACAATTGTAGAGGTAGAGAGGAAGCAGATAATGACTTTAAGAGTTTCACACAGGTCTATGCTGTGACTT
This sequence comes from Nothocercus julius, assembly GCA_013398735.1. Taxonomy (NCBI): domain Eukaryota; kingdom Metazoa; phylum Chordata; class Aves; order Tinamiformes; family Tinamidae; genus Nothocercus; species Nothocercus julius. The sequence continues at coordinate 5,529,261 of VZSV01000023.1, read as the reverse complement.
CTAAGTACTCTTGAAGAGGGAATGACTAGAGAAATGATAATATTTTCTGACGACAGAATAATCAAAACTGAAACTACAAACTGCCTCAGAAAAAATCACAAGATACTGAATGACCGGTTAAAAAGCACTGGATCAAATATGAAGTGGTGCAGATGAAGGGGGTTATGATGTGCTTGAGGCAGAACTTGTTGGTTATTACCAGGCAGAAAAGCAATCTCGTAATGGATCTTGTAATCCTTGTGGAAGCTTCTGAAAGCATCTGCTCACCACTCATCTGTAGTCAAAAGAGTAATTACAATCCTTTTAATCGTTAGGAATAGAAAAGGCAGAACCGGAGAACATCTCTATGCCAGTGAAGAAATCCCTTTTATTTCCCACATTTTTGAGGGTTGTGTACAACACAAATGTGTACAACACGTGTACAACAACATTGTACACATGTTGTGTATAATCCTAGTCACTTCTGTTTCTGAGAAGACAGAGGAAAAGTATAGAGAGGGTGATAATAGTGATCGGAGGTAGAGCATGTCTTCTGTGGTTGGAGAGGTTTGATCTTTTCATCTTAGAAAAGGTGACAAAGAGTATAGGTCAGAGGTTTACAAAGGCAAGATTGGTATGAAGAATCTCAACAAGAAGCAACTATACTTCATCCCAGCACAAAGTTAAGGAGACATTAAGTTTAAGAGTTTGGGAAGAAAATTCCAAAGAAAATAAAAGGAAACATCTTCCGCACAATGCTACTAAATTGCTAACTCGGTGCCCCAAGGAGGTTGTGGAGGCCAAAAGAATAAATGGGCTCACAAAAAAAAAAAAAAAAAAAAAAAAAAAACAGGAAAGGGCTAGCGAGAGCCTGAAAGCGGTTACTCTGTAAACAGCCAGTTTCTCTAAGATCCGCGACTTTCCTCAGTATCCTCCCTCTGATCATAGGCTACAGGCAGACCTTCAGCTGAAGCACTGTGGATGCTTGTATGGTCCTGAGGCTGTATTTTAGCCAAGGACATACAGAGTTTTTGCAAAACTGATAGCTGCCCAGAATCCTGACTTCTATTTATTAGTCTTGGAAGTCTTCAGTTTTCCCACATTGCGTTTGCTCTGTGGTCATTTCCATATTACGTCATATGCAAAGCTCCATTTCCATTTAATGTCAGGGTGAGTAGCAGCTGGTGTCAAACTTTGTGTTGGTATTTTTTGGTGTGTGTGTTTTTTTTTTTTTTTTCTTAGGTGGTAAGAAAAATAGTCCTTTCTAGACAGAAATGGAACCTATATTTCTTTTCATGTCTTGTCTTTTCAGGCTGTGTTGATACGACAGTTTGCTCCAGGGATTTCAAAAAGGGGAATGATACTATTTTGTAATTATTGCCTTCCTCCTCAGGTATCTGTTATTTCCAGGACTATTTTTTTTTTTTTCTGTAAAAACATTTAGGTTTCAGTAGATAGGTATATGTCTCATTTATAATGTTCAAGGCAAGCTTCCTGATGCTTTAGGGCTGAGCTGAATTCAGGGGCATTATTATGGATCATAACAGCTCCTCTGTCTCTGGGCACTGCTGAAATCAGTGTTTCTGTTCTTTGCTTTTTGCTCTTTGATGAGTCCGGGTTGTAAATGGACAAGACCCAAACCTGCAAGTGCAAGAAGGCCCAGACTTTGGTCCTGTCTCATAGAGGAACAGATGTTTCTTGAATCCAGATAATCTGAAATACGCAAAAGTAGGCAGGAGAGTTTGAAACCTGGATCCACCCTTATCTTCTCTTACCTGAATGTTTTACTTTTCCCCACCATAACTCATGGTACATTTTTGCTTTAGGACACATGGCAAATGTGATCAATTTTTATAGACAAAGAGATGAAAAAAAATCTGCCACAGTCTCAACTCAGCCTTTTTCCACTTTTCAAAAACATAGCCAGGTTCTTACTCCTCTTTCCCTGTTTTCCCTCATCTTTCTTCCTTGTATCCCTTAGCAGCTCCAGGATAGTGCAAAGAGTGTTTTTTTCTCCACAAAACTTTTCATAGAAGTACAAACCTACAGTTTGTAGTGATACAATGAGACAAAAAAAAAACCCTAAATTCTATCAAAATATGAAGCCTTTTTGTGAACTGAAGAAAAGTTAAAAATTGGTGTCCTGTAACAAAATTAACTTTGGTTTATATAAAGGAGTAAAAACATGATGTAAGTCATGCGTTAGCATTTAGTTTGTTCTCTTTTATAATGGATTTGATGCAAACAACTGGAGTTTGCACTTACAGGCTGCTTTCAGTGTCCAGGAATATGGGAGCGAGCGTTTGGATCTCTCACAGTGCTTACATTCCGGAGGTCAATCTTGTCATCTTACGTGAGCTACTTTCCTACTGGAGCTGATGGAAATTTTGCCAAGCTATTGCCTTGAAATGAGATGATGTGTGTGGGAGGACTGTGGAGTGACACTCTGAGGATATTTAGGCACAGCAGATATTCATTATACACTCAGAAATATTTCATAATGAAATGTTATAAATTACCAACAGCCACATTTCCTTACAAATCATTTAAAAATAAAGCTTGTCAAGAAATTTATCTACAAAGCTGCCTTTCCATTCCTTGTCCTTCAAATAGATCTATCATTTGTTTGTTCCACAGTTCGCAAATGCCTTAAGCTGACTGTTTCCCCTCCCTGTTTTTTATCTCCTCTTGGACACATCTATTTAATGCAAATTCTGTGAATGAGGGAAACATCAGACTTTCTACTTAAAGCCACACTCATGCTAATCAGCATATTACTGTGAAAACCCACGTGGAAGGAGGCATATTTACCTCCCATTAATTCTGAAATGTGCTTGAAAGCTGCGGTGCATCTGAATCTTATTGTTGGCGACAGCTGTCTTGCTAGAACGTGACATTGTCTGTGACGTGGGTGCATGGGGAGCCTCACTGCAAGGAAAAGCTGCTGTTGTGTTTTATAATGATTTAACCTCGATGGGAAAACATGACTTTCTGTGCTGTGCAAACTGCTGTGTGCAGCATTGGGGTTTCTTCCACTGAACTCAGCTGGTGACTCTGCTGCCTTGACTGCTGCAAGACAGGGGCCCCAGTGAATCCATCCCTCCAGCACCTCCACTGCTTGACACGGTGATGTTATCTTGTATGGGAAAACAACTCAGATAAGCGGTGGCTGCTTCACTAATCGTTCCCTGCAGCAAATATTTTTTAGCTCCTTCATTAGTTTAAATTTTAGGGCAGGAAATTTATGGGCAACTTGCTGTTGCACAGCTAACAGCAAATGTGCTACAGTGGTCTGCAGAGGTTAGCACGGCAGCTTTGAGAAGGACAAATGAAATATACAAAATACATGGAATTTCTTGTCCCCTAATTTAAGTAAAGTGACTATTATCCCATTTTTTGATTCTTGATCAGAAGAAGAAAAGATTTGCCTTATAAAATCTGTAGTACTTGTTTATAAGCTGGAAATGATTGGGAATAGGGGGAATAGGAATGTACACAGGACTGATCCTTGTCCTCTTGTGAAGTTATTCAATAATGTGAATACATGTAAACCATAATGCAAATTAACACTGGATTCAGTCTAACTGTGACCCTTGAATCTATAAATGGGGAACACGTCAAGGGTGGAAAGTTATTACACCTCCTCCTATAGCCATCAGTCCGGTAAGATTGATGCCAGAGTGCTGTGCTGTGACGTCTGTTGCACATATTCTAGAAGAGGGTCTTGCAAATTGGAGCGAATACGTAGAAGAGCTGCAAAAGTTAATGAAAAGCCAAAGAAATGCTTCAACAGGACCTCGGGTCCCAATCTGTGTAATTGATTGGTTGGTTGGTTGTTAAATAAGACTTAGTAGTCACTTATTTACAGCAGAAGGCTTACTCTCCTGGGAAATTTGAGATTGCCAGACCCTTATATCATATAATGAAGAAAAGCTTTATAAGAGCCACTTGTCAAAAGCTGAAGTTATGTTGGAGTTTCAGTGCCTCTCAGGTGGTCAGGCTAAGACAAACACTAATTAGGAGGTTTGGCAAAATGACGACTGATTGAAATGTAGTGAGATTTGCTGAAGAGGCGCTCAGAGCAGATGACACTATGGTTTCTTCTGAGCTCTGTGAAAATACGCAGGCTTTTGCTTTGGCCAATTGTAGCAGCATAGTGCACTTTGCCAAAATTCCTATGCCTGGTTGAGAAACACATTTTGTTTCTATTACTTTGCAATGCAGATATTTAGACAATTGAAAAAGTTATTAGTTTCTGGAAAGTGCGTGTACACGAATTCCAGTGAAGTCAGGAAGACTTACATTTAAATGGTCTTTTAGTATTGATTGCATAACTCTTTGCAGAGTTTTAAGAAATTGGAAAAACGGTGCTATTTATATTTGACGTAATGGAGATATAAGACTGATGAACTTTGGCAGTTTATCTGTTCTACGCATGGTTTCATAGAGGCAGGGAAGATTAGTGAGGGTTTTCTCAGAATCACAGAATGGTTGAGGTTGGAAGGGACCTACAGAGATCATCTAGTCCAAACCTCTGCTCCAGCAGGGACACCCAGAGCACGGGGCACAGGGCGGCATCCAGGCGGGTTTGGAAGATCTCCAGAGAAGGAGCCTGCACAGCCTCTCTGGGCAGCCTGTGCCAGGGCTCTGGCACCCTCACAGTTTTGATAGTAAATGACCCAAGTTGCCCACATTGGTATTCTTAGTTTTGTTTGAAAGAAGGAGTTTAGTCTCAGATCATTTCTGATGACCTGTAAAGTTTCTTAGAGCTTGATTATTTGATAATTAATTAGCTGTCATGAAGAGATCCGGAAGGATATACTCCTTATGGATGGCAGGTATCATTCCTGAGCTCAACCAAGATTAGACAGCTGAAGTACCCACAACTGCTAGGTGATATTGCTCTGTGTCTTGCTTTGTTTTAATTAGTTTATCGATTATCATACTTAAATAATGAAGATTGGAGTTAAAGATCCCTAGTATTAAGTATGACATGTATTGCATGCATTGCTATTGCATTTTGCTCAGAAAACACCATCCACATAGAAGAGAGTCATTCTGCTAGTGTCGTTTTCTGAAAAACATGATTGCAATTTAGATCATTCTAGTTATAAGTACACGTTTAAGTTGAAGGCTTTTTTTTTATCTAAAAGGCTGTCTTAAATCTTTGAGGAATATAAATGATCATTGTATCTTTTAGAAAGGGAGCTATTTGTGAGATGTGTTACAGGGAAAATTTATAGAAATTATGAACTTGAAAAGCCATCACTAAATCAATTTCAATATAACTCTTAATAATTGCAAATGAGAGATAGTGTATTAATCTGTATTAATCTCCTTGAAACTTCTGCAGAGAGAAGAAACAGGCATCCCTTAAAAAGCTTAGAGGATGAAATAAAGACTGACTGCCAAATACAGCAGATTCTTCTCATTCTCCTGTTGGCAGTGTGTATGCTTTCAGCTGATTCTGCCCTAGGATGTATTCATGAGGATTTAGGTTGTGTGTTTTAGAAGGAAATTGGCCTTTTATAAGAAAGTTAGATCTTCATGACCTGACGACTGAGTAATGCAGAACAAATGATAGGATATTTCCCTAGCCCCAATAGTATTTCCTTAAACACAGGTAAAAGCAGAATAAAATGTATATAACTATAGTCTATAGAACAGCTGATGCAAAAAGAAACACTTTACAAGGAACAGTGAGAAAATATGGCATTCAGTCATCTGTATTAGAATGAGGATGCAAGTTTCTGACTAAACAGTCCATTCCATACAAAATCTCTTCATTCATATTCACATGAATGCAAATTCTCTCTCTCTCTAATGTAAGAGATCTTACAAAATATCTGCCAGAAAGGAAAGAGAATGGAGCACTTGCCCCACAACAGCACGATAATCTTGCAGCCCTTGGGAATAGTATCTTGGGGACTCTGAGTTGCAAAAGTATTAACTATGGTAAGTTCTTTTGTGAAAACATCAGTTCAGTGCTCAATAGCTGTCCAGAAAGCTACTCAAGTATTAGGAATTAATGGACAGAGAAGAAAACATCATTCTGCCATTGCATAAATTCAAGACTCTCTCACATGATAAATAGCATAGGTGGCTCTGGTCCCCTAAACTCAGAAAAAAAAGTACAGGAAAACTAGAAAAGGTTCAGAGAAGAGCAGAAAGGATGATCAGGGGAATTAAGCAGTTCCCATAAGAGAATGAGTAAGTTGTCTGGGATGAAAAGGAGGGTAAACTTAAGAGAGGTCTGCAAAACTGAGTGCCAACTGTCTTTTCTGTGCCTATGCCACCAGAAGCCATGAAGTTAATCCACCAGAAAGGAGATCCAAAACGTCCCCCCACCACAAGGGATGGTCTTCATTCAACACGTAGCAGCCCTAAAGGAGGCTGCTTTCCCAAGGGAGATGTGGAAGCAAGAAGTTTACAGGGCTTCTCAGGGAGACTGGACAAACGATTGAAAAAAAAATCCATTGCAGGGGACTAAATAGACAAACCATAAAAGGCTCAGGAAAAAAATGGTCTGAAAAAGCACAGATGCTGAAGGATGACTGATTACAGGACATTTCACTAATAGTAAAGATTATCCCTGGTGACCTATACTTCTCCACCAGCCAAATGTGAATTATTTACACAGAACATTTCTAAAGACAAGGACTTCTTTTAATTATTTAAGGCTTCTTTTAACTGCTTAATTAATATTGGTTTCTAAAGCAAGGGCCCCAGAGACTGCTCAGTCAGACTTATATATGGCCTCTGATCAGTGTAATGTTATCCCTATAATGCATTACAATAGGAATGTTTAGCTTATTTGTAGTCTGGCCCCCAACGCTCAGAGAAAAAATGTTTTGTGTAAACCTGCTCTTATTCATAACTGTGTTTGATCCCTTTGTCTGAAGCAACTGAATGTACGGAGGGAAAAATCTGTGGAAGTCACTGATATTACCAAATTAGGAAAGTGTTCTCTGAACCAAAAGAAAAGCTCTTTGACAACCAAAAAAAAAGAACAAAAGGTGTGACAAGCCAGTACTGTCCTCCAGAAAGAGCTGTGTGACATGTTGTACTGATTAAATACCAATGCATGTTTTCTTTCTGAAAATATACACAAGTGTATAGCTTATATACAGCCTTGACATAACCTTGGGGAGATAAGGAAAACAGTGTAGAAGAATGGATCCATTTAGATTTTGTGATTCCTTCTGAAAGATTGATACCATAATATAAATGATCACATTTCTCTTGCTTACAGAAACACTTTAGCTTCTTCAGTCATCCCAAGCATATTCTTTCTCAAATAAAAGGAATTAAATAAAAGCAATAATTAATATAGCATGTTATATGTAGTTAGATATGAGTCTAACCTGGAATGCTGCTTTCTCATTTACAACAACTCCTTCAAAATTCATGAGGAACAAGCATCTTGTATCCTATTTTCATAAATAAATTGCAAACGCAATTACCTTAATTACTCTGGGTTAGTAAGAAAGCTGATTTAAGTTCACAGATATTGAATGCATAGCTACTCATATGTAGCCAATTACCCTACTTCTGTACTGTATTTTCTTACTGTGGTTACCAGTAATAACTCAGGAAGATTGCAAGGAAGTTCAGTTCTTAAAATAACCTTAGTTTCCATGATAATCTTTTGGGTACATCTTTTATGCATAATTACCCATTTCTTTTTCCTTTTTTTATGTCATTTGATTTCACAATGACGGTGTGCATGTACCACATTTATCCAAATATCAGGTCAGGTTGTTTTTGCTGTTTTTCAAAAAAAAAAAGAAATTCATTTGAAAGGTGCTTCACATTATATTGTTTAGAGTCAAAGGCCCTGAATCACAGCAAAGTGACAGTCACAGAGGAGGGGGAGTGGAGGGCAATCAGCCTTTGAAGAATATGGGAGCTGCTCTCCTGGGGATGATGGTCGCGGTCTCCTTTGCAGGCGGCTCCTCTTCAGGCTGCATATATTTCTTTCTAGAGGGCTGCCTGATGAACAAAGGGCAAAACTTTTTTCAAAAAAGACCAGAAATATGGAAGTGCTTGAATAAATATGACACTGATTACGAAGTGAATATGAATATGAAATATCAAGCTGATATTTCATCAGCTTCTGATAGCTGTGCAGTACTGTGCAGTGCTACAGTCTTCATGGATATCTCTCCTATTTTCTCCTTTTATACCCATCCAGCTTTGGATGCTTTGAATCTGTATTGTCATGAAATTAAAGATTCAGTGACTTCCTTTCATAATACAAGTTCTTTAGCTTTTTTCATCAAATTGGCATGAGACTTTATGTCTCCAGTAGGAGAGCAACCTGGACCTCAGATTCAGATACCTCAACTAAAGAATTCATCAAATTCTGTAAGAAACAAAAAGAAGCTGATGGGGACATTGAAAAGGAAACTCTCAGCAGGGCCTATAAATGGTGATGTTCACCCCATTTCAGAGACCTGTATATAATACATCTAAAAGGCCTGTCCAGCCTCGTCAGCTGGAGTAGCTGGGTCTGGGGATACACTGTGGTCACTGCTGCAGCTGAAACCTTTCTAAGAGCCTCTGCTTATGCCCCTTTGCAGCAGACAGGGGAAATAAAGAGGAAGGACTGATCCCCCTGCAACCCTCCCGCTCCCTCGTGCCAGCTGCAGACAGCTGTTGAGCATTAGATGCCAAAATAAGGCACAGGGAGCTGCTTAGGCAAATCTGCTTCTTGAACTGTTGCATTTCATTTTGTCTGTGGCTGTTTTTCTAGCATCTTAAATCCTTTTTAAGTCCTGAAGTGAGGGTATAAGATTGTGTTTTGGGAATCATCTGTATGAAAGGGAATTTCATCACAAATATTTTTGTCTCCTCATGATTTCTCTTTAAATGAGAGCTGTAGGTATTTTAGAGAAACAGTTTAAGAATTAGTGTTATAACTCTGTTGCTGTTGTTGCTCATATTTTAATATTGGAGCATTAAATCATGATACATGAAAATGTAGCTGATAGTTTTATTTGGAAAATTAATAAGATACAGGTTTTGGTGAGGGACAAAGATCCACTCTAAAACTGACAAAAGCCTGGGGATCTGGATTTCAGGTAAACACCTTGGAAAGTCCTCATGTAAAACAGTCAGCTTTGGGACTTCAGCATGGGTGTTTCACATTTCTTGTAAGTGCTTTGAACATCAAGCAACCTATTATTTCTGGTGTTTTCATCAATCTTAGTTACATTTGGATTCACAACAGGATTTTCTTCTCCTCCGTTAAGCCTGGAAACTTTTTGAAAATAGTTTCCTATCTGATCTAGTTTCGTTCCCTAATCAGTTCTTTCATTATGAGTTGCCCAAAACTGAGTGTCCTTTTTTTCTTAAATGACAGGTAGGTTGGAGCGATTTGACAGGAGAGTGACAACTGTGATAAAAGATTTGGATAATCGGATGCATTAGTTCAACAGAAAGACAGCTGTAGTGAGAAAGGCTCACCTTAGAATGGAGAAAGGGAAATTGAGAGGGAATAGCTTTCTATCGTAGAAAGGGATTATGTAGAGAATTGAGCCTGAGCCTGATCTGTTTGCTAGCGAATAAGGTTATACCAACATATCAGATGATTCAAGAAAAGGTAGGTTAAATTTTTCATGTGGAAATTTATTTTAAATAAATAAAGAACTGACAGGATCAGTGGTGATCATCCAGCAGTGATCTTGGATGTTTAGTGGAAAGTAAATGTACTTCCAACTAACTTTTTGTGTGAGTAACTACTATAGGCCCAGGGGAAAATCTGAGAACTTTGTCTTACATTTACAGCAGCAATCTGTTGACATGAGTTTTATGCAGTGAGAAATAGGATTTGCGTAAAACTGAAGTTTACAGGTAAAGAAAAACAACTCCTGGCTGACATCTTTGATCTAACTTTATTGCACAGCACATCTTCGGTGACAGCTTGTAATTCAGAAGATCAGATAATATGCTAAATGTCATAGAAATCTTTAAAAATGTCAAAATAAAGCATAGTTATTAAAATTAATCTGAGTGGGGAAGAGGATTCAATAGGCCAAGAAATGAGCATACCTATGAAAAGTTATTTTGGTCTGCAATTTTTTGTGAGCCGTGTCAAAATGGCAGCGCTGAGCATGTGTGCTTCTTTTATCGCACTGATTTTTTTATTAACATCCCTTTGACCATGAGCATACTTCTACCTAAAAATGGTTGAAAGATATTTCATCATGCATACTGCAGATTTCTTTCTTTTTTTTTTTTTTCTTTTTTTGCATCGGACTGTCCTTTAGACTTTCAGTGGGCATATTGCCGTGCCTGCCAGTTCAGCTCACAGCACATGCAGTCAGCCCAGAGAGAGAGATGCATAGCTAAAGACTGTGCACAGTGCTAGACTAAGTGAGGCTTATGGTCTATCTAGTCAAGACATTTTCTTGGGAGATAACATAAGAAAATGTTTGTCTCGGGAGGTACTTAAAGAAAAAAAAAAAACAGATTCTCCATAAAGTATTTGATTTAAAGCTTGCCTTTAGCTATATTGGTAGAATTGCTGGTGCACTGTAGAAGAGTTTTAGCTCAGCAAATATTTCATTGCTGCTTTCATGGCTGTGCAGTAGAGTTGAATAAATAATTTGCAACATTTAATTTACATGTCAGGTCCTGAAATATCAGTGACAAGATCATGATTTCTTTAAATACCTGCAGCTATATCCATGCATGTTGCTATGCAACATTACATACCAGAGAACATTCACCTATATTATCTATGCTGTTATGGTCACCAAGGCCAGTGATCCCCATGGTCTCTATCATTCTTGTTGTTGCCCTTGTCATGTGCTGCCGAGGGATAGGAGGTTTCAAGAACTGCAGCACTAGAAAATTTCCGCTTAAGAGATCCACCCTGGCAAAGCTGCCCTGTTGGGTCAATGTCTTGGCAAGCCTTAGTGGGAGCAACGCACACTGACCGATGCCCAAGGGAGGCCTCCAGCCTATTTGAGCCACGCTTGAACACGGTCCCTCTGTCGAAGCACACAGCACTCCTGTAGTCCTCCTCTATACAAAAACATATACATGCATGGAAATACTTGCTCCTTGCCTGGCTATAGCATTATGATCATCAGCCTGAAACTACTAGTGTAACAAACAGCAAAGAGACTGACATACCACAGATGGGGAAAATATGAAATGTGGCCAAAGAGTGATGTCTGCTGAGCTAAGGTAATTTATAGCAGCTGATATAATGGCACTGGTCTGCACGTTAGTGAGATCACACTGATTTATGACTGTTCAGAATCTCACCCACATTTGCATTTCTTCTATATGTTAAATACTTGGGTGTGAAAATGGACCTACCTCATTCAAGTGTTTGCTCTGTTTTTCACCTGTGTGCCAGGAGACAAAGTTATCATACAGCTATTAAAGCCTGCAAATGTTACAAAATAAAAGGAAACATATGCTTGAGCAGTCTGCAGCTGAATGACAATGTTCTCAGAGAGCCTTATGTTCTCTCCTACGCAGGAAACAAATAGTGTCTGCTATTCTAATATTGATGTTTTGTTCTTCATCATACTTAGGCAAGCCTCTCCAAACCAGCCAGCAGCTCTTCTAACAAGGGCTTGCGTCATGAGCAGGAGAAAGGTAATGTATATAGCTAATGCACTTGGTTCCCCTGACTACCCTTAGTGATCCGTTTAAGTAATTCCCTTTGCCTCTGGTGAACTGTGTTGCTGATGGCAATGGAGATTCGAACTAAGCTCTTTAGAGTGATGCCAGCAATTTAGCCTCAACCTTTACGACAAAAGCAGTTATTCAGGTACTATTTCACTTCAGTTTTTAGTTAATGTCTTGATGTGGTTTTGTTCATTTCTTTATAAGCCAGGAGGAGGTAAAACCCTGGCATGAGACCTACCAGCCTGACCAGGGCAGCTGGGCACCACCGCACTCTTGTGGCTCCTTGTTGGTTCTTCCTTCCTCTGTGCATGTCCCACCCTCCTGGTGAACATCGGTGTGCATCAGAGGAGAGCGAAGGCCTGGAGAGAGAGAAGAAGACTCTTCTCCTGCATCAGCATAATAACTGTACTTAGGGGAGCATCAAACTGCGTCTGTAGCCAACCCCTGTGCTGGGTGACAGCAAAAATGTACTTTGCGAGGCACTTGCTTAGGATGAAAATGATATTGCAAACACATTATACTTTTGAGGTTTTTTTGGTTCTTCTTTTTAGAGCTGGTTTATAAAATTACCAAAGACAATTGCATCAATTTTGACACAACAAAAATCATTTTAAAAAAAATAGTCAGGTAATAGCTCTTTTGGCTCAGGAGGTATGTTTTTTATATTAGACAGTTTGGCCATAAAAGCATTGGTGATTCTGGTTTCCCAAGCTACTTCTTTTGAGGTAAATGGGAGTTTTGCTTCTGAGCTGCAATGGGAGTTGTCTGAAGGCTTTTTTTTTTTTTTTTTTTTTGTGGAATTAGATGACTGTTTGCCCATCTTGACTTTGTCTACCTCACCTTGTAACTCCAGTGTGAACCAGCTACCTCACAAAGAAGCGAAAGAAAATCAAAACAGGATAAATCCTGCCTTCCTCCATAACAAAAACAGTAAGTTTGCTTCTGACTCCTAAGTAACTTGCACAGGATGGTCTCCAGAAATGAGAAAGGAGGAAAAGAAAACATATAAATATTTAAGAATAAAATTCTATTGTGAGCTGCGCATTTGAATCTTCAAAATAACATTGAGGTCACTATGAAAATGTCAACATTTAATCATTTTTCAAAGTGCTTCTCTGGAAATAATGAAGTTAACTGTGTGCATAAAGATTAATGCTGGCTATTAAAAACCCTTCAGAAAAGCAGAAACAGTTCACAGCTAACAGCCAGAGCTGCTTTACTGGAATTCTTATTCCTAATTTTTGTGAGGACTCTACAAAAGTTGTGGATGCTGAGGAACATTACAGCCTGAGAGCTGGCTGTATGTTGCTGCTGGAAACCACAGGAAAAGGAAAAAAAAAAGACAGCAATTATTAAAAAAAAAAGAGGGGGGAGGAGGAGTGTGGGCCATATCCTTAGTGAATATAGATCAAAATAATTCTACCGAGAGCAGAGGGGGCCAGACCCATGTGGCTGAACCTTTGTGCTCAGGGAAACATTTGAACAGAGCAAATGATACACAAGGGCCTTTTTTACCTTTGCAGCATTTTATCTCTCTTTCTAACTGGAGTTATTTCAGTAACTATTTCCTGTGCCTCACACTCCCTTTTCCAAAGCCTCATTCACTGGAGCAAAAGCATTTATCCCCTATGTTTCAATAAGAAGTAAGGTTCTTCACATCCAGTTTTATATCAGCTCTGTTCACTGGCTGGAATCTTGTCCATGTGGTTCTGAATCTCTCCTGTCTGTGTGCGAGCTGCCTCTGGGCACTAGTGCTGTAATCACCTTCTTCTGCCCATCCTTCCTTCTGCCTTTCATTGTCAAATTGCCATTTGTTTCATCTCTGCTAAGCACAAAAAGCCAAAGTGAACCTTAAATATGGACCCTCTTCAATATCCTGAAGTGTCTCATTTTAAGTAGAAACACTGCAGGCGTTTTCTTTCAGCACTTTATATTACAATCTGTGGTGCTCATGATTTGATTTTTGAGATGAAAATCTCCCACTGAGAATTAAAGGACTCTCGAGTGTCTGGCATGTCAGTCCTATAATCAGACTGAGATCAGCCAGAGGTAGAAGATAGATATAAGTAATGCTTGCAAAGATCACTGCGGTCCCTTATTGCCAATGCGATTTTAAACACATTTAATTGTAATTTCCCTGAATCTCTAATCTTATAGGAAGTATACATGAAGGATATGCCCTGTGTTTTCATATGTATTTATCCTAGGATCTCATCTTGTCCTGTTGAAGCTTATGGAAAAAGAGGTTTCTGATTCTGCCATGCATTTCCTGAGAAGTCCTTGAATCTCCTTTTGTCTCATTCGCTTTGCATGATTCTCCAGCAATAATAAAATGTATATTTTTTATAAATAAAACATTTAAGTAGCTTTTTTTTTTTATATAATAGTTTTCCCACCCTTATTCTTAAGTTGTTTTCTGAAGACTTTTGACTCCCTTAAGTAGTATATGAAGCTTTTGATACCCACCTGCATAAAAGTGAGTTTCTAGTGATTTACAAACCTGTTATCGTTCTTCACTGCTTTCCTCTCTTTTTGCATCGAGGACATTCTTTCCTGAGATCCCTGTCTTGTCTCCCATATTTTCTCCCTCTTGTTGTGACTCCTGTTTCTCTCTTGTTCCCATATCCCATTCTTTGCTGCCTTAAGCCCCTGCTTCTTTATTTTTGAGATGTATTTTTTGTCTATTGCTTTTCATTCTGCTTTTTTTTTTTTCTGTCTGAAAACTGAAGCATCTGTCCTAAACTATAAATTCTATTTGAAATTATTTCTTGGGCATATTTTTCCTTTCTTTTGCCTTCCACACTTTTGCTCATCTAAGCAGAAAAATTGCTCAAAATTAAGTGAAACTTGTGAGTTTCCAAATCTCTGAAGCAATGGCTGGAAGTAAGAAAAAATAAAATTTTACTTAAGGTTTGATTAGATTAATCTGTTTTATAAGACTTCAAGAAAGGAAGAATTCTTAAAATTAAATCTCTATCTCCAATTCTGGTTGCACTGAGAGCTCTCCAGAGGGTGGGGGTTTGGCCTGAAGTCCATTATCAGACAACTTATTGCACAGTCAGAGAACTGGAGTTATTACAGTAATAATAATATAACTTAAATTTTATTTTAGGAGAACAAAGCACTGACAAGTTTGCTGGGGGAGATTATGAAATCTTCATTCATGACAGTTTTAAAAAGTATATTAGGTGAACAGTTGTCCAGAATGATTTAGGAGTGATTGATTTGGAAAAGGAACATGGATTAGAAAACAGAGTAGCCAATGCAATTCTACATTTGATGCAAATTCTTGGCCGTAATATACATCTTTCATTCCCCTTTTTCTATTAGCATTTATGGCTGCTTCATGAAAGTGGAAGGCAGCTGCCTTTCCTGAAATGTCTTTCTGAGAGCTCTGCTAGGCTGGGATCTATCTGGAGGAGAGGTCCATAGGGGACAGACACAGGGAAATGGTTTCATTCCCCTTCATCAGCCCCAGGGAGATTTCCAAAGAGAGGTGTTGCTCTTGACGGAGTATATTTCACTTAGAGGCGGCTCTGGCAGGAGGACTGTCTCTGTAGATGGACTGGTAGAAGGACAGGAAAGCTGAGGCAAGCTGCAGGCTTGTGAGTACACCTGCTTGCAAGTGAACGCTGGAGTAGTCAGAGTTCCCTATACAGTGGAAATGTATAGCATCTTATGGTAGATCAGCTGTAATAGCTGATTTTGACATGCACGTGTGTGCAATTTGAACAAAACTAAAACAAATCTCACATTAGTGAGTTCCCTTCTTGATTAACCGCTGTGAGATCCTGCCCATAGTAGTGAATGGGGGTGCCTCAGTTTGCTACAGTAATGTAACCTTTTTCATGTTGTCACCCAAGAATGAGGTGATTTAGATAGAGTCAGAAAAGTCTTAAGGTGCCAAAAATGAGGGTTAAAGAAATAAAGAGATGAATTAATAAATAGCCCTCTAACTGCCATCTTCTTGTGCTTAGCTTTCTTCGTGTTTTGGCTGGAGCTCACACTTGGCAGTGTAGACTGAAGCTTAGAGTCCATACCTGCTGAAGCACCACTTACAGTGGTATCACTGTACAAATAGATATTTAGCTTAAGTGCAGCTTATGTCGATGCTGTCTTACTTAAGCCTCTGTTATTGCCACTTTGTTATCATTAGATTAAAACCAGATTCCCAGGAGCTCTCCCAGTGAGTGAAGTGGTCGAGTTGATTGAGTTCCCGTTAAGTGAACAAGCTTTCCAGTTTAGTATGGAAGGAACAGAAGCCTTTGTAAGTACTGTTAACAGCTATGCCTTAACAACAAGCTGGTTCTTAATCAACTAACACAGGGGCAGAAGAAACCTTTTAAATGGACTGTAGCTTCCGCTATTTATTAAAACCTCCGTTATGTCAGTGGTGATGCCATAAAATACTCAAAAATGGAAACATTGTTCTTCAAACAAGTGCTGTTCCCATCTATTCGATCACATTAGCCTTTCATGAAACAACAGAATAAGATTAGAGAATAAAATCCATTGTACTGTTCATATAAATAATTGCATCCAGGAACGCTGTGTACCACCAGAAATCAATGAACTGGTTTCATTAATGGTCAGGCTTTCAGCTTTCTGCCTTTTGTGATTTGCAGCAGCTTTGCCGAAGAACAATTATATTTATCAAGCAGAGCACACAGAGAGGAAGAATAGCATGAAAAGTGGAAAATCGTTGTTCTTTGAAAACTGGAGGTATTTTTCAAATTTAGCAACTAATTCAGGTACATTAGTGCAGCAAATGTGAAACAGGCACAGGCTATAGTCCAACACACAGGTGCACAGCCCCAGAACTCATGGCTCACCCCGCCAAGCCTGGCAAATACCAGAAAACCTCCCTTGGAGTCCAGCATGCTGCCAGAAGTGCCTCAGTGGTGGTAGTGAAGAGTTCCTGGTTCATCCCTAGTTCATCCCTATGCTAATTTACGACTGACAAACTGGTCACTACATGCCCTGAAAACCCTTCTGGTAGCTATGTGAATAGTGTTTGCACCGAAGACCTGCCACATGCCACCGCTTTCAGTCAAAATATGGCCTGAAGAGCTGGTGCTGCTGCCCTGGTCTGCTTTTATGTGTTTTTGCAGTGTCTACAGCACTCGGTTGTGACCCGGGAAGTCCTTAGCCTGATGGGAACCACTCTTCCTGCTGAAGTACCCGGCACAGAGATACTGAGAGTTCTGGGAGAGGCTGGAGTTCAAAAACTATTTTTTTTCCTGGCTAATCCTTGCAGAATGACTCCCTGAAATCCTTTTGTGCTTGAGAGCCTCTCTTAATACCAAAAATCCAGAGAACTAAGTGTCTGAAAGTCAGATGTGGAGACTGTCAGGGACAATGTATCTTTCTACTTATGGATTTGATCCTCAGTGACTTTATGAGTGTATGAGTGTTTATGAACATGTATGAATGAAAGACACTGCAGGCATTTTAATTTCAGCACTCCTACCTCAGCTAAAGCAACTCCAGAGAATAAACAAGATAGTCAATTTTCAGGATTTAAAAGCTTAAGATAAAGAACTTCCAGACCTTGCTCACTGCCTTCATTAAGACTGATGAAGTTAATAAAGTGAAAGGGATTTAATTTGATCCAGAATTTCCTTCTTTTACCACTCCCAACACAAACATCTAGTCTTAGCTCCAGCCTCAACACCCAGAATTAAGCTTATCAAAGAACTGAGGCAAGCAGAAAGCAGATGGGGACCTCAGCTCGCCTCTGCAGTCCTGGAGGCATGTGGGGCCATGAGGGCACTGTGACCTACAGACCCACGTGCCCCAGCTGGAGCAAGCTGAGGAGAGCTGCCAAGGCAAGTATTGCCACTCCTGCCCCCATCACCCTGCCTCTGGCTCTGGCCCTCCTCGTCAATTTTTTTTCTGTTTCTTCTCAGTCTGGAAAGTTGTAGGGCTGCTGAGATGTGGTGGAAAGGATGCCTGGCCTGCTCAGACAGGCTGCTGTTCAGCTGTCTGCTGAGAATGACTTTTACATCCCTGCTGCCCTGCCAGAACTTCCCATCAACAGGAAAACTGATTTATGAATCTTTTTTAGAAAAAGGGAAAGTTTTAAACACCATACTATGTATATATTTTTGAGCACATCAGATCTTTAATCAAAGCACCATAATAGATTGCTGAGGACTGTCATGAAAATTACACTGCATAAAACGATTTGTGTAGATGATATTTCTGGACTGTATGATGAGGCTTACTATGCTGTAGGCCTGAAGCTGAATGCTAAATTAATTCTGAGGGTCAGACTATGAACCATTTGCAGATGATTGCTTGTTTTGAATCCTGCTGAAGTTAAAAAAAATTCTTTGCAATTACTTCAGTGGACTTTTTACTAGGCACTAAGTAGTTTGATTGGACTAGATGGAGTAACTCCATGTAAGGGACTACCATATCGTGTGAGAAGGGATTGGAAAGTCTCACCCAACAAACAGAGCCATAATGGCTACTGACATTGTAAATGCTATAGCATTAAAAATCAGCAGACACTAATCTGACAAGCTATTTTTAACAAAGCAAGTGGATGTATGGCTGCTTCCAGGGAACGTCAGTTTGCCAGTGTTTCAGCTGTTATATTCAGTGTCATAGGAACATTACTATATAATGTGAAGTTCACAAAGGGCTTACTGTATATTTCTATACATATATATATATATATAAAAATAATTACAGTTACCCGCAATTGTCCACGTTGAGCTGCAGACTCTTTGAAACATTCATGGCTTTTCATACCACTCTGTCAGATGCTGTCATGTGGATTTTTTCATCTCTGCCTTCAAGTGCAATATGCCTTTTATTTATACAGAAATATGAAATCAGTGGCAGTCTGTGAATTAAAATATTACTTGCTGGGGGAAAAAAATGACCTTCTAATAAAGATTGATGGAACAACTACCAGAAACATAGAAGAATTATCTTCATCATTTTCTAAACAATAACAGCTTGAAATGATTTTAAGTTTAAGATTCTAAATCTTTATAGATAAATTTCATATATGTTTTCAGTTTCTTTGTAGCAGACCAAGGAAAAAACATAACTGCTGATAGATGTTTAATCATGTGATGTTAAATGTCATTCTTGCAGTTTCCTGTCTTTTGAACTTATACACATATATAGTATGACTCCTTATTGAGTAATGTAAATAATTATTTTTTACAATTATTTGCAAACATAGCCATAAGGGGATTATTGTTTTTGTTACTGTTGTTGTGGAAACACTTTAAAGCCCTATTAGAGATCAGGATCTTTTTGTACCAAAACCTTTTCTCACAAAATATAAACAATTTTATTCCAGAGAGTTCACATTTAACAGACTCCAAGCAGAGGCTGCAAGCATTTGGCCATCAGAATACGAAGTAAGAAAAAGAGCCTATAATCAAGTTTTCACTGATCATTTGTAACTGGCTTCCTTCCAGACTAAAAAGCTTGTAACCCTGAGAGATTTAAGGCAAAATTGTTCTCATATCTCCACAAATTATCCCTGGTGCGAAATGTGTTAGATAATGATCTATCATTCTCCTCCAAAGAAGTCTGAAGCCATCTTTCTTCATTAAACTCGTTGTTCGGTACCAAGCAGACAGCGATTTATTACAGTGCTTGCAAAACACCCTACTATAGTTTCTTACAGAAAATTCAGCAAAGAAAGCAAGCTCACGAGCTGTAAGAAATGTTTGCCAAAGTAAGGAACTCTGCTAAGCATTTTTAAATCCTTTTAAAGTCCTTCTTTTTCCAAATCCAGTCCTAACAAACCCTTTTCTTTGCTGCAAAAGACTCCAAAATAGTCTTGCTTTTTTAAAATTTTGCCTGAACTTCCAGGTATTCAGACAATATTGTACAGAAGACACAAAGGCTGCTTCCCTCGTATGTTTTCTTCCTTTTCTGGGAAATGTTTATTGTCTGTTTGTTGAAACGACTCGTTTTTGAGGAGCACTTTAGCTATTCCCACTTCACCAGCGGCAGCGCATGAATTGTGCTGCCTCTGGGAATACTCTGGTGCTCCACGTCCTGTCGAAGAAGCAGCAGGGCTTATGAAAACAAGCTTTAACACCTCACTTGTGGGTCATGGAGACATTGGAACAGATTCTTGCACGCTCCTAGAAATCAAAGGAGCAACAGAGTCTCCTGCCATCTGCTATGCAAAGTCTGACATCGCAGGGGCCCAAAGGGAGGGCAAAGCTCCCAGCGCCGTGCGGGAGCAGGACGGGGCCCTCAGGAGCCAGCGCAGCCCTGGTACTTGTCACACAAAGGGTGACACAAAAGTTTCAAAAGGTCAGGCAGGATTTTTGAGGCATAAATGTTTCACCAAGCCGTGTCGCATTAGATCCCCGTTGCTAGGGAAGTTATACCAAGCTGTGCATGGAGCCTACAACTGCTGGAAATTTCTTCCAGCTCAATGTGATTCACAGGCATGAGGACTAATAAGAACATAGTGTATTATTAAAAATATCAGCTTGACAGGGCTCAGCAAGTGCCCATAGCAAGCGTACATCAGAAATAAGGAAAATGCCTAACTCTATTAACTCTCTACATCTGAGTCTTCATACTCTTCTTAGGAAAGAGGCAGAGGAATTAATGTGGGGTTGAGATTTTAATGAGAACAACCAGAGGAATAATGAAATGCTAATGAGAGCAACACAAGCTAGTGTGTCACTGCGGGCTGTCAGTCCTTCCGAGCTCGGTAAACAAAATAGCAGCTATTAATTTGCCCAAAGTGGATTCCTGAATTCAGCACTGGAATTTGGAGAGCGTGCAGAAAATGCCCCCATTTGCAGCAGTGGCACCAAGCCTCGTTTTCCTCTAAGTTGTTTCCCCAAGATAGAACAGAGGCCTTAAGTTTTCCACCTAGAAATGCATTTGCTAGTGAAGGCTCTGGAGCTGCTCACCACGAGCAGGCTTGCGAGGGGCATCCACACTATTTCTGCTCAGGCAGCAAGTGAATTTCTCAGGAAGCCACTAGGTGATAAACTAGGGACGGGTCAGGGATTTTAGTGGAAAACATCTGTTGCGAGAAAGAGACATAATCACAAAACATGTGGGTTGGGATTTCTGGCAAGAAAGCGTCATGCTTAAAAATGAGGATGGCAGAGCAGTGCTCATGCCTGTAGCAGAAAAAAAGCTTCTGTCACCTGAGTCTCTTCCCGGGGAAGCTACCATAAATCATTAAAGTGCAGCAAGCAAAGCGCAGACGTGGCAGGGAAAAACAGTCAATTTGGGCATTCTTCCACAGCAAAAACAAAACAGAAACATTTGCATGAAAAATATGGTGCAATTTTTTCTATTTCTCCCCCTGTGTGGGCATGGCAAACAGTGGCAGGAATTGCTGGGTCCCCCGCACATTAGTAGGAGCAAGGTGGGGAGCCAAAGGCATTAGTGTCACGTCCCAGCACCTTGTTCCTCCATTTGAGGGTTACGCAGAGCCTTGGAGACTGATAAAGGTAGCATTATAAATATTCCCCTTTCATACTTTTTTTTTTTTTTTTTTAAATGCTCTTTTTCTAGTGTATTTTCAATACTCAGGCCTATGGGGAGCCCTTGGGAGAAAGCTTCTCCTTTCTAGAGTGACTTCACTTTGGGCCCAAATAAGCTGTGTCATAAGACAAGAAAGCTAAGAAAGGCAGAAGTAGGTTGAAGCTGTTTTTAGGGCTCTGTGATTCAAAGGTGATCTTTGTCTTACACAAGGCAGAACAAGTCTCAAGCTGCTCTGTTCTGCATCAGCTTTTTACAGCCCTCAATAGCTTGCCCTTGGGGATCAGCGGGACGAGGGGCAAGACTGCCACTCATTTCCCTTCCCGCAAAAGGAGCTGAATCCACGGAGGAATAATTTAACTTTGAGTTGAATTTTTTCCTGGTACAGAAATAGCCAAAGGCCCTATAAGATATGTCCAAAATGATTATTCTGCTTTGCATCATCTGATTTCTTCATGCTCTGTTCCTGAAACACCTGATACATGAACTTAACTTTAAGTCAGTCTTCATTGGTAATGCTCATCACATTACGAGTTTTAGGCCTGAATACAGAGGTCTTATAACAAATTCTTCCAACTTGGAAGGTAATTCCTAGTTTAGCAGGTACCAAGGTTACTCTGACTGCCTAACTGTCATTTAGATCCTCACTTTACAGTGTCAAATTACTGGCTCCAAATACTTGTTCCAGACAAATTGTTTATTTCCCACAGGGAGAAGTAAAATACAGAGATTGAAAAGAAAAGCAGTCATTCAGCAGCTTCAAACATATTTTTACCTTGCATCTATCTTGGTCTAAATTTTAATTTTTGTTCTTCTAAGAAAGAAATCTCTTTCCCTTTGAACACTTCTTTTCAGTTACACATATATCACAATAATTTAGCATATATTGCATATATTTCTCTAATCTTTGATTAATGTCTTACATTTTATTTAAATACCCATTAACATGAAATTATCACAATAATTTTGATTGAATTCCCATATCACTGACATGCTGTTAATGAAAACATGATTAGCATCTGGAGCTTTCAAGGGATGAATTGCTCTAATGTTTGGATCCTTTCCTGTCATGATAGACTCTCAAAGTCTTTTAAAGGAGGAGAAAAAAAATCATTATGGGCTTCCAATCAGATTCTCCTGGTTTATGTGCAGTGTCCTAAATCAAATTAAATGCACAATTCACAAGTTTTAGGGATCTAGGATGTGAGTAAATGATATGCTGGATTCTCTATTGGACATGCTAACCAGCATTATTTTATTATTTCTTTTTCATAGAATCACAGAATGCTCAAGGTTGGAAGGGACCTCTAGAGCTCATTTAGTCCAACCCCCCTGCACACGCAGGGTCACCTACAGCAGGTGGCTCAGGACGGCGTCCAAGCGGGTTGGGAAGATCTCCAGAGAAGGAGCCTGCACAGCCTCTCTGGGCAGCCTGTGCCAGGGCTCGGGCACCCTCACTG
>VZSV01000023.1:5448766-5503416 GCA_013398735.1 Nothocercus julius | reverse complement strand
AAAGGAAAGGAAAGGAAAGGAAAGGAAAGGAAAGGAAAGGAAAGGAAAGGAAAGGAAAGGAAAGGAAAGGAAAGGAAAGGAAAGGAAAGGAAAGGGATTTAGAAAGCAAATCCAGCTGTAGTTCAAGCTGAATCAGAGGGAAGAAGGTAAATCAAGAAACAATATTATTATCCATGTAAAGCTTGGTCAGAACAAAGGCCTACGCTTTAGACTGTTAATTTTCTAAGCTCCTCTATAGACTATAAAGACAGGTACCGCTCCAGTGGGGATCATACATCCCTAAAATCACCTGAAACATCACTCTCTTAAGATCTCTCTTCTTCTCCTTCCATCAGTGGATCAAGAAGGATGTCCTAGAAAATTAGTTTCTATAAATGGTATTATTTCTGAATGACTGCAGTTAAAGGAGATAAATTCAATTAGAAGAATTCAAGAAAATTGAACCTGCTTACTGACTTGCATCAGGATGGCCCAGGCAGACAGTCATTTTAATTGTTGTCCTATGTTTCAGTTACTGCTACAGTGATAATGGAGCACGTTTCTCCTTGGTTGAAATTCCCAGCTTAAGCTTATGACAAGTATTCTTACAGGACAGGCATTGTATTGCTAATGAGCTGGGGGAGAACAAGGTGTGGTTAAACTAAAAGGAAAAATAGAAAGGTACAATGGTGACAGGTGTTATTTTTCAGAAATGTGGTAGATATGCTGGGTTTTATGGGAAAGTTAACGACCAGATACACCGTTTACAAAATATTTTCCACATTTTTTTTCAAAGTTTCCAGTCTTACAGGCAAAATTTGTGGTATCTTCTGTTTAATCACTTTTTGCATCCAGCCATCTGCAGCCAGGCAGAAAGGGGAGTTCACACTGCACTTTGCCTGGCTTGTATAAAAAAAACACGCAAGAGGAAACCTATGCTGAAATTGCTGGAGATGTAGATCAGGGCTCACAGCCCAGGAACTAGAGCAGCCTTTAAATCGTTTTCTTCTGGTCAGCAGAGGCTCTATCACATGAATAAAGAGCATCATCTAGATAAAGCCTGGGAAATTAAGCTAGGCCTGAGGAATCTTGAAAGCCCTGAGCACTTAACTTAGAAATTCGCCAGGTGTTCACGGCAAGTAGCATTGTTGAAGCCTCTTCAGCTGAGGTGCCATATTCTTCCCTAAGCTGCTACTCTCATCCCATCCTTGTTTCATCCCATCCTTGTCTTACAGCCTGTGTTAAGAGGCTCTCACAGGTTTTCGCTTTGTGCTGGAAGATTGCTACTGAGACACAACCCTATGATAAACCCCGCCAGGAACCAAAAGGAAATATGATGATTTTGTGAAGTCTTCCCTTCCAGAGCAGCACAGTGGTGAGGGTGGCAAGGTGGAAGCAGGAGCAACGTAGGTGGTCCAGAGGTAAGAGAGATGGGCAGCACAGGCTCGTGTGGCACTTTTTAATTGTTTTCTACCCTGACGTGCTTTCTATTTTTAGATATTTTAATTTTCTGTAATCTTTGCACAGTCATTTTTGGACAAGTAAACAGACTGTTTTGAATGAAACATCTGTGCTAGTTTACCACACTGGTTAGAGTGAAGCTTGAGCAAGCTTCAGCCGGGGACTGAATGTACTGGTGGGTTCTCCAGTTGTAGGGAAAATACCCATGGGAAGCAGCAGAACAACCTTTCCAGCCTCCAGAGGAACAGGTCAGTCTGGGGTGACTGGGCTTGGTCAGGGCCCATGTGTGAGCCCCTTGTGGGAAGGGGCAGGGGAAGGTCACCCCTATGATGGCAGGACCAGATCTCTTCCCTGCCTGCTGAGTCCTGTGCTGTTACAGTGTAATTCTGCCTTTTCCTGACCAAAGGCACAATCTCAAACACATTGTTCTTCTATAAATTCTTTTTTCCCACCTGAAAAGCACTTCTGGGACTCCAGACATTTTTATTAAATGGAAAGCAGGAGAAGTGTGAAGCCATTCCCCCTGTGAACTGATCTGGAAATAGAGCTGTATGAAAAAAGCCTACAGAGGAAGCTCCAAAGGGTCGGCGGTCAAGACCAACTAATATTTTCTCTTAGTTTGGCTTTTCTTATCACTAGAGTTTGAGATTAGTCTCCTTTTGCAATTCTCACATCTGAGATTGAATCTCCTAAAAACATCCTTTGAATTTCTACCTAACACTTCACTGAACATTGCTACCAAGAGCCAAAGAATCAAACTACAATTGCCTTTCTAACATCTCTGATAGCATATGAGAGACCTTTTGGCTGTATTTACCTCTTCTCCGTGACCTAACTGTCCCTGACCTGAAAAGATCTTAAGAGAAATGGCTGGTTATCTTTCTTGATAAATAAGAAGCCTGTTGCAACACAAGTCCCAGGTTTCCCCTCTGGCTATTCTTTTCACTCCAGCCCTCCCAGGTTAACAAGTAAGGTATTTTAAAAACACATTGAGCTGCAATAAAAAAAAAAAAAAATATATATATATATATACAAACACACACACGTATATATATAGTATGTGTGCGTGTGTGTGTCTGTAGCTGTTTCTTCAAGGTACCATCTGAGAATGATGTGTTCTGCTAATGTATATTGAAAATAAACAGTGTGTTGACAAAAAAACAGCAAAGCTAGATAGAACGGAAACTTTAAAAAAAAAAAAAAAGAGAGAGAAAAAAATACAAAGGAACAGGTGGCTTGTTCCAGGCCTGCCAAGAACATTTTGGAGACTTGAGAACATGCACTCCCCTGCTTGGCTGGGTGCTGCTTCTGTCTCATCCCCTGAATAATTTCTGTATTTCCCACAGCTTTCTTCTGCCTCCTGCACATAACCTGCTCTCTGCTCATTTTCTCTGTTCCCTTGGGTGGTTCTTAAGATTTGACTGACCATCTGCAACATTTATTTCTCTTGTGTCAAATCTTCCTGGTTTGCAAATGCCAGCTACTAATGGATGATTGCCCTCCTTCTGTTCTCATCCTCCCCATCCTCTCCATTCTTTACCCCAAACAACCAAAAGTCACCAATTTTCAAGTGTTTTGCTTTGTGGTTGAAAATGCTTGGCAGATTGATGAATACAGATGCTCAAGGCAATCGTGAGCAAAGACATGGTCTTCCTCAGCTTACCCACCTTCTTTCTTCATCACTGAAATAGATATTAATGATCTTTTCCTTTGATTTTTGATAGAGTAACACTGAGTTCCTTGGGCTGTAGCTAGTCAGCTGAAGTCAGTGGGAGTCTTACTTCTGATTTTAATCAAAGCGAGATAATGATTCTCTTCCCTCATCTGTGTTTTAGAAATCCAGTTCGTTTTTGCTATGAGCATTACAGTGCTTATAGAGTAGAAAAACATGTTTCTTTATGCTTTTCCGTACTCGTTAGAGGATCACTTAGTCCCTAAATTACATATATACTCCCATGTTTACCTTGAAAAAACCTCTACTGTACTTCATTAATACAGAAGTAGTTATTTCATGTCTCTGTTCAAAGATGAATGAATATACATGTGCCAGAGAGCGTTGTGCAGTGAGTTCAGGGTACCCAGAACTCCATAACATTTTCACTATTAATTTATGCATGTGCAGTGTCTATCTCTTTGGGATTTCCAGATGTCTGGAGCCTGGCCAATGCTGGTCCTTCATGAGGGCCGCTGGAAGGCAGGAAATTGCAAACAAGTGTCCAAGGCTCACTTTTTTATGTGAACAAAATTTCTGCGTTGAAAAGGATAATTTATTCAGAGAAACACAGACGTATGGTAGCACTGGACAAGGTGCAGATATATTCAGTGTAACAAAAACAGATTAAGATATCTATCTTCTACAGAAAACCTGTAGAAAAAAAGAAAAGAAAAGAAAGAAAACAGAAAAGACGTGACCGCAAAATTCCAATTTGAGCCTCTCAAAATCTTCCAAATTCTCATTTTGTCTTGGCTTCATTACAGCTCCTTTCATACTGTCTATTTTGCCTGCACAGCCACCTTTTGTAATTTACTTCCTCTGCATTGTCAAGGTATTTCTGAGTATCCATTTGTACAGTGCACTTTAAAGCGGTAATACTTTCATCTCTCTGTATGCTCAGCACTCGTCCTGCTTTTTGACTTTATCTTCTCCCATGGCTTTATGTTTCTCAGGGGACCGGTAGACTCTTTGCTACTGACCAGCAACTTACTGTATGATATTTGTATATGTCTTTAGAGTACTGCTATATAAATATTTGACATGAGTTGTGCATTGTACTTTATGAAAGTACAGTTGATGAGGCAATTGTTTTGAAAATTGCAGTGTGCCTACATCTGTCCTATTTTTGTTTTCCTAAAGATCATGAACCTGTTATGGACTAAGCTTAATCCATGCTAAAAGCAGTGTAGTCTGAGGGAACATTCGTGCTCAGAATGTTTGTGATTACTGAATATACGCGGTCACTTTGCTACTGTGGTAGGATGAATCTGATTCCTGATCTACAGATATAACTTCTGTGGTCAAAATGATAGATAAAGCAACTAGATTTGCAGAGAAACTGATTAAAAATGTGTTATGGACCCACAGGAGAGACGTGCTCACATCCTGGAGGCAACAAAGTAAGAACTGAATGCAGGGTGTGATTTTTAGGCAGATGGTGTGCAGCTAGATGGATATATTTATGCAGTAAATTAGCAATTAATCAGGAATGCACTAAATGGTAGAAAAAATAAATATGTAAAAAACAAGCAGCATTAGTGCATCATCTTGGTGTTTTTATATATTCATTTAGTGTCCCATTGCAAAGCAATTTGGGATAAGTAAATATGAGAAAGAGAAAAAAGAACATTCTGTAGTTTAAAATTTCAGGTGGAAAAGATCCTTTTGCTGCATTACTCAGAACAACATCAGGTCCTGTAGAGCCTAGTGATCTTTTATGCAGTTTTGATGACCAATCTCTATTTCCCAGACTTTCTATAGCCTTGAGAAAGCAAGCAGGTTAATGAAGAGATATGGTTGGAAACTTGAATCATAACTCATGAAATGAAAGTTAAAACAAAAAAGAATTAGCTCATTCCTAGAACAAAGAGAAAAATAATGCTCTGTGTTGCATAAAAGGTTCAAGCATTCATCTTTAGACTGGAGATGATGTTCAGAACTAGTACAGAAATATTTCTTTTCTTCTTAAGATTTCTGAGCAGGTGGAACAAAAAAGATAATGAGTATGCATGCATTTAAAATAATGTGAAAACATTTCAAATCAATTAAAGCAAAGAACTTTAAATGAAATAGACTGATTTCTGGTTGGGGTGGATTGTTTCTTTTTTATGGAGGTTAGCAATTGAAAGCTCCTTTTAGCACTTACTCCCTACAACAAGTGGAATATTCAGATTAGAATGTGGAATGATATCTTTCAATGGAACGGGTTACTGAAATGCAAGATATTTGTATTAATAAAT
Organism: Nothocercus julius; assembly: GCA_013398735.1. NCBI lineage: Eukaryota > Metazoa > Chordata > Aves > Tinamiformes > Tinamidae > Nothocercus > Nothocercus julius. The sequence goes on along the minus strand of VZSV01000023.1, from coordinate 5,498,022 downwards.
AGTCATCATTCATTAGTAAAGTTACCTTGAAAGTCTAAGCAAAAAAGAATTAAGTTTATGTCCTATAATTAAGATTTCTATAGGATTAAGATAGAAAGGCAAGGGACTCTTAAGAATGTTAAACTTTTTATGAAATATTTGATACAGTTCTCTAGTTGAAGAGTAGACAGAAATAATAGATTCCAAAGTGGACTTCAACTGGATTTCAGATGTATTGAAACAAGGTTGTATAAAAAAAAATGGTCTATATTATCCAAGAATATGGGTAGTCTGTGACAATGCATAATGGCTACTCTAACCCAGACATTTATTCTGCAACAATCTGACTCCTTATTGTATAAAAATGAATATCTTGAAAATGCTAAGTGCTCCACAAATTAAGTAGTATTTCTGGGCAAAATCTTCAGAAAGAAAAAAGTTTCCCCCTAGATCTTTATGAGATCACAGATGTCTGGCCATACTAGAAAAGGAAAGGAATCTTCATAACACTAGTAAAAATTCTAAGTTTCTTTACTTCACATCTCATTTTGGGGATTTAAAAGCCCACTTCTCAATCTTCAGGTAAAATCTCCTGTCCTGCTACTCCATATTCACTTTGGAAAGCAGAGGAGATTGATGAAATGAGTAAGCAGTTGCATTATCAGTCCCTGAATTCTTTGACAGATTATACCATTCAAAACTCAGTTTGAATGCCCTTTCACCGTGGCACAGAGTTCAGGAAAGTAAAGTGTGTTTTTTTATTGATTACTTATTTTTGTTCAATCTGAAGAGTAACTTTTTTCTACTCAAAGTGAAAAATAGAGACCCAATAAAAACTGGCAGTTTATCTCTTTGTTTGAAAAATCCCAATTGTCACATTCTGTTGTTAGTTTTAGTAAAAAAAGATCAACTTTAATTTTAATTGCGGAGATGTGAAAGTGTATTTTTATTTTTTGTAGAAGTCTACTGCTCAGCCATTACAACAGAAAAGTTTAATTTGTAACCTATTTATAAAATTGTTTCCTGAAGGTCATATCTTGCCGTCAGTCTGATTCAAGTGAGTTGAAATGTTTTCTCCCTACCAAATTCATTCTTCCCCCACCTTTGGGAAGCACCTCTGTGCTATTGACTGACACAACCGTTTATCTGCCTGAAAAGTGTGGTGAGTTTGACAATGGAAAACTGTATTTCTTGTTCTTTGTTCCGCTGAGTGATATTGATCATGGCATTTGAAGCAAAGTACTTCTTTACCCCTCGTAATTCTTTTTTTTTTCCTCATATATTTTCTCTCTTCTTCTTCACTGGGTATGTCTCCACAACATAACTCAGTGCCTTGGAAGCACCTCTAAGCTACCTTGGGCACCAAAATCAGTATAGCAACATAAACATGGCAATCAGCCTAGGTTAATTAGCCTCGCTGGGATGATATCTAGGTGGAGCTGTAGCATCACACTAATGCTGTAGCTTTTACTACACCACAGCTAGCTTGCAGGATATTCCTGAGCAATAGTGCAATCATAGCATAATTTGGGGCCTTGTCTTTTATACAACAGTACTGTCAAGGACTGCAAAGATATAAAAATCTTAGCACCTGAGATAGGATGCTGAGAATGGAGCTCTGAGATGACAGAAATATGATAACAGTCAGCCTCTTGCTCCAGATTATGGAAATTGAATTTTATAATCCATGAAGAATATTAGAGTGCCAGAAATAATTCCTGAGATACTCTATGAAGGATGTAAGGAGTTGTTCAACTTAACCACATTCAAGCCCTTTGTTGCCCATGGTGGTTGCACTGGTTGTAGTGGCCTTGAAGTCAGATGCTCCCAGGATGGCACCTCTCTTGGGGGACATCTTTTTGGCTAACCTAGATGTCTTGTCCAAGTCCAAGATGACTGCTGGAAAACTGAAACAGATAAAACATGGGGACACTTGTAGTTCACTGGTCACCACTAGCTTATTCTAGTCTGTCTGCAACACAGTACAGTACAGGAATGTCTCCTCTCTTGCTTTCCTCAGCAAGGTTGTTGTCCACTGTTAGTAATGGCTATTACACCTAATACAGCAATAATATTGCTACATTAGACATCTTTGTTAAAACTTTCTCTATGACCTGAAGTTATGCAGCCTCCCAATGAAGGCAGTGTTTATGAAAAGCTCTTTTCTAGAAATCATTTTGCTAAGGCACACAGTAGAACCCTAGTGTGAAAAACTAAAAAAAAAAAAAAAAAGGAAAAAGAAGAAGAAATGAAAGTAGACAACTGCAAAGAATTGGCAAAAAGATAAGAACTTTTGTGTTTTTTGGGCCTTTTGCTGAAGTTTCCTTTCCTGACATTTATAGAAGTGCATTATTATCTTACTATGAGAGTGGCAGGAAGCTTGACTCATGTACTTCAAGGCAAATATTCTCTTTGACCTACCTACAATTTATTTAGATGGAAATAGAGTTTCTTGTGTCTGATTTCACTTGAATGTGCCCTCAATGGTACGTGGAAAGTTTGCAGACAGCCTGGCTGCAATTTGGAAGAAATTCAAAGCCACAAATTCTCCCCAGACAACAATTTTGTTTAGTCTTTTTGAGATTATTTTAGTCTCTGGAATAGATGAAAGGATACACATACATAAGGAAGAACAACATGTAAACCCACACAGATTTCAGAACACGCCCACACTTATATGAGCAGCTATAGAGAATGAAGCCATTTCAGTTGCCTTGATTCATTCTGAGGGTCCACATGTGGAATTCTGAAAAATAAAATATTCAAGATATTTTGTACTTGTACACAAGATCAGCTCTTGTATGGCCATTTCTTACGGAAATGCATATTTGCTGATAATCGGGTGGTAAACAGTCTTTTTCCATGTAAATTGTTTTAGGATTCAAATTTTACTTTGTCTGGATTATTCCTACAAAGACTTCACATGACTGCAAAAGAAATGACTTTGTACTAGAAAAGCTGCTCTTCAGCAGGCTGCTGGAATACTCGGGAGCTCTACAGGTTCTTTTGTGATAAATACAACTGGCACTTCAATTCAAGGTGTTTAGTATAGTGTTGTTAGCTGCAGATCTGGCTGTGAAACAAACTTCTGTTTGTGGGAGGGACACAATAAGTTATAGCTGAAACAGAATTTAATTAACAGAAGCCTCATTAACAACCACTAATGCTTCAGTTCCTCATTTCTTTCCAAAGGAAACACAGCAATTGCTCTTACTATTTAAAATACCTGTGCATTGTTACAATGATTATGCCATAGGCATAAGTTAATTGCCGCCTTACATGGGTTGCTCATACCAAAATTATTTCTTGCAAGAACTTGGTTAGGCTGTCCAGAGGCAAACAGTCCAGGGATCTCTGCACAGGTGAGTGGAGAGATTGGAGAGAGGTTTCTGGAATAGATGGGCGCCCCTATACTAGAAGAGCTCAGCTGTTTATTTTCTTCTTTTTTATAGGCAGCTGCAATGTCCTGGTTGCCTTATCTACCTGAGGTCAGAGTTGGGGTGTCTTGGGACTCTCTCAAAGCATTAACGCTGGGTTTTGTAACTGCATTATAGTTACTGTATAGTGAGATTTACGTGTTAAACATTTCCTATGGCTCCCACAAGTGCTATAAAAATTGTTTTGCAGTAATAGGGTAGCTATGAAATGCTGTCCTGAAGGTAAGCCAGTGGCATATGCATTTACAGATTGTGGTTTTGGGGCTTTTTTTTTTTTTTTTTTTTTGAATGGACACAGCTCTCTATTGCTTAGTGATTCATAGCTGCAGTGGTTCAAACATTTGTGTTACCTGATCTGGTGAAATTCATCCTTCATCAGCAAATGCTTTGCTTTCTAAATTGGTTTGTAATCAGAACTATTTAACTAGATCATGAAAGAGGCTTTAGAATTGCTTTTCCAAATAGTTAAAATTTCATTTAATCTTTCTTTTTAACTCTACCAATCTTTTGTAGATTGGTCATGGAATGAAATGTCACACAAATAAAGAATAAGAGCAAGCAGGATACCTGAATTTTCTGTCAGATCATAAACTCCATTTTAGACACTGCTGATTTGAGCATCATGAGATTCTTATAAACTAAACAAGATACCAATCACATCTGTATGAATGAATGAAGTACCAGAAAAGTACTCTGGTCTCTGAAAATGGATGCCTGCACTAAATCCCTTTAACCCAGTAGTTATCCATCCTTATGTCTGTCTTGCTTTATCAAAAGAAAGAGGGATGGTGGATCCCAGACACTTGGCAAGACGGAGCCATTGCCAGCAATATCTGCATGCAGCCTTTGACAGAGCCAGACTTTGTCAGTGCAGGTGAAGCTTTGTGTAAATGTGGTGTAAATGCTGGACAGTGAGGGCTCCTGAGAGGGGAACTGGCTCAACATTTAAAGTGTAAGAAGTCTGCTATAGAAGAAAGGGAAGAGTAGGTTGCAGGACTGCATTTGGAGGAATTAGGGGGAAAGAGTGATGAAGAGAACTTAGGTTATAGTGAAAAAGAGGCATGGGGAATGAAAAAGAAGAGAAGGACTGAAATGATGAGAAAGAGGAAGACAACAAAATTAGGGAAGCAGACATTTTTGATTCAATGTGATGTATTATTCTATAATAAAGACCAGTGTTATTATTTCGTGTCAGTTTACCAGCGCTCTTTCTTATGACCTGAATTGATGCCACTTACTACTCAAATTTGCAATAGCATCTCTGACATGCTATCAGGATCACTGTGGAGAGAGGTTCACAAGCTTTTGTAGGTCATTGAGAGCAACTTTGATCAACGATGTGTTGGCTAGAGGTTGTATCCCAGAGAAGGACCTGAAAAAGGCACCAAGTGACTGCAGAAAAGCTGGTGAGCGTGCTGCACATGCAAAAGCAGTCCGTGTACTTTTTGCTAATCCAGGATGATTCCTGCACTATATCAGGATATAGAAGATTAACTACTAGCCAGCCTGCTGGTATAGCTACTGCTCAGGAGTGAAATCCCTCCTCCAATCACAACATTTAGAACAAGCTCCCAGAATTTATCCTGTGTCTGTTACATTTGGACACTGATTAAACAGGATCATCAAACAGATTCATCAGTATCCAGTTACACAGAGCAGTGTTTTCAAAAGCTAAATCACTCTGATTCACAGCAGATGAAGTTGCCATGTGATCTACAGAAATGAGCATTAGCGAAGAGCCTAAAACAGGCACGTGGGCTCCAGCAGCTACATCGTAGAGTTTTTCAATACTATATCATCAAATAGTGCTCGAATAATATTTTAATTTACTCCCGCTGAGCGTGAAAAAGATGAAATGCATGTAAAATATATTTATTTTCTTTTACTATTCTTGTATAACAGGTTACAGTCACTGTATCGGTGTGCAAGAAACATCTGTTAGAAAGCAAGTTGTTTAATAAACAAGCACGTCAAGGATACTTGAGGACAGATACAGATTACTCCTGGGCATTTTTCAGGCTGGAAACTACAATGCAGAGCCAACTTTGGTAGAATGAACTATGTTGTCTGCCCCATGCACAATGTCCGTGGGAGGGTGTGTGTACGTGTGTGTGTGCAAGCATAAGCAAAGCACACGGATCACACACCGGTTTCTGAGGCTTTCTCTCTGTATCTCTCAGAGGAAGCTGAAGGTTGAGGTCATGGTTCAACCGCTGTGGAATACAGTTGTGAACTGAGTAATTTGACAAGAGTTTCCAGATGCTCCTTAAAGTATAATCTTATCTTTTTTCCTTTGCATTTTGTTCGTCATAGAGATACGAAAGGAAAGTTTCTGCTATGAATAAATACTGTCTTCTGTTGCCACATTGTAAAAGTTTTGTGATTTTAAGGTCTTGCGTGGGTTCCCAGAAACTGTGGTGTATTATCAAATCTGCTCTTTGCATATGTGTGTTCTTTACAGTCTCCCCTGGGCAAACAGGATTCCCAAGCCTATGATACCAGTACCTGTGGATAGTGCCTTGGTTTGGGTTTTTCCTTTGGGGGCTGTTTCAGTTGTTTATTTTTTTTTTCATGCCCTAGAAAAACCATGTAGTTCTCAAGTGGGAGCTTGCCAGATGACTAGATGTTCATTCAAGTATTTAGGGCGATAAAATTCAGTCTACAGTTTCTCCTGTACCACACCTGTAAATTCTGGTGTAGAAGCTAGATCCAGCTTGCCACAGAAATAAGGATTTTTCTAGTGGTTGTAAAGCATATACTGAAATATTTGTACATAAATGTATAGTTAAGATCAAGATATTCTCCTATTTCAGATAGATAATTCTGTTTCTGCTGCTGCTCTTCTGTGGTGTAGAGAATATATCTTGACATGAAACATGTTAGATTGAGACTATTTCTGTTAATCATGCTGCTAACTAATGGGAAGCCAAGAGGAAATTCCACATTTTATTTAACTTTCTACTGAAAAAGAGAGGAAGCTGGAAATTATCCCAAAGCTACACTTTTCAGTCAGACTTTATTGGTGATTTTTTTTCTTCCAACTAAACTCTAAAATTTGCTTGACTGACACACACTGGCCTTGACTCAGTCAATGAAAAAAAAGCTTCAAGTGATACATTTTCCACAATGTGCTCTTATGCCTGTGCATTGGAGATCAGTAGTCAAGAAATGATTCTTATACCAAGCCACATCCTGTCTTTGAAAGCTGATTTTAAAGTGAGCAAAAGAGTAAGTTTTAGGAGTCAGTCCCTTGCATTTGCACTTAATTACATGGTTTTTAAGGTTTCATTCACCTGCATGGACAACAGACTGTACAGGCTGGGCACCAGCAGGGGATTAAAGTTTTATGACATATTGATCCTTTCAGTTAGAAATAATTAACAGTTTAATAAAAGATCTTCAGAGAAAACTCCAAGTCACAGCAGAAACAGGTCTTTTTGTGTTTATCCTGAAAGATGCACAGGAGCTTCTAATGAAATTATATACAGAAGTTCAAAAATTGACCAATAATTTTGTGCAGAATAATTTTCATTTTCTTAAATTTCCTTGTCCTTATATCATACATGCATATATTATTTGACATTAAGAAGTTAATATTGGCCAATATTTAATAATTAAAATTAATTTAATAATTTATACTTGCAGGATAGCAAAGGATTCAGTCAGAATGTTTAATATGTTCCTGGAACAGAACAGATAAAGTTCGAACAATTATAGTTTTAACACTTGGCACCCCTTTATCAAGAAACACTTCCTTTCTTTTTTCTTCTTGCTCTGTTGGCTTCTTACTTCTGTGTTTCACTGTGAGGATTAAGAGACCTCTGCAGTGTGGATCTCATTCTCATCCTGCACAAGGTAATTTTCCAGCTAAATGCTACATAACAAGCATACGCAAGATGTGATAAATCCATCGGAAGACATAATGATGAGCAGTCTGATAAGTCAGTACAGTCTAATATCTTCACCCAGATTGTGCCTTGGAATATTTCACTTGGTAACAGTGTTAGCAACCAGTCCCAAATATTTGCCAAAGAGGCACTGAATGGCCTTCTTGTACCAGACTTTCATTAACAGCAGTTATTGATTTGCAGTGTATGCAAGTTTACCTGCCATTAATTCTTTCTAGAAAGAAGAAAATACTCAGTATCCAGTTATAGCGTAATTGAGTGAGCTTTAATTTATTGCTTAGGAGAGAAAAAAAAAAAAAGATCAGCCTACATTGTAATCCACAGGATGATATTCCCCTCAATTATGCTGATATAAATCCACTGTAATTCCATTAGTCAATGAAGTTTTTCCAGATTTATGCCAAAGTGACTGAAATTCAAATGCTTCTCATAATTTCTGTTGTCATCGTGAAGCAAAATTCAAAGCTCTTGATTTTTCTCTTCTCAGACAGTATTTAAACGATGGAGGGAACAATAGGCAAGGATGAATAGTACAGCTCTACTGTGACTTTTAATGTATGAAAGCTAAACTTGTGGATTCCTATACAAAAATGTATAACCTTAAATGCAGTGGAAATACTGCATTTCTGCAATTTTTGACAGCAAACAGGCAAGCGTGTGTTGTGTTTATCGGTTTGCTCTGCAAGTGCAACCTGAGCAGAGCCCTGCAGACACACTAGTCAGACTGGGAATGTTCCTGGTGGGAACAAAACCATGTTTTTGAGCCACTCTGCTGAATCCTGTATGTAAATACATCTGCTTGGCATTTTTTGCTAGGTGCAATCATGCTGCATCACTACTACTGCTTTATATTACCTTTATTGTGAAGAGGAAAATGAGATTCAACTGTCTAAAGAAAAGAACCATGAAAAATGGGATCATAGCTCCTAAGAATTTTTACATTTAATTATCCATTAAGAAATGTATTTTATCAAATGTGAACCTATTCGGAAGAACTTTTCAAATGTCAAGCACTTCTACAACGCTTACCAGAAAGTAAGTACACATTTTAGAAAGAACCTCTGCAAAGTCTTCACTATAACTGAAGCAAAATGTAATGTCACACTTGAAGCTACATGTTTAAGTATTTCTCAATTATATGTTTTTAGGGGGAAAAAGGCAGACGTTTAAAAAAGACACAGTCTATTTAAACTATATAAAATGAATGTTCCCAATGGCTGCTTTATTTGTGGCAGTCATGCATTATTTTATCAGGCAGTCTTGTGAATATGAACTTCTGTTATTCATTTACTCATAGCTTCCAGAAGTGAGTTCATCTGGGGTTGAAGTTAGAAGCACAAGCTAGTCAAAACTTTCTGAAGTGATTGTTGCTGTGAAAACTTGAGGGGAGTCAGTTCAGTTCCTTGTCAGTTGCGTGTGCGGGTGAAGGAGAGACACCCCTGCCTTATAATCAGGAGCCACTGGGACAGCTGCTGTCACAGTGTGATATCAAGCACAGAAGTGACATGCTTCAAATGGGAGACACTGTGTCCAGTCTTGAAGTGGACGGACTTGCACATTTGGTATCGAAACAGAAGAATGAGATCCAGAACCTGCATCCGTGTATGCTACCTGTATTGATACTCACACAGCCTACCTCCTGCATGGAAAGAAGATATATTCAGAGATCACACAGAAGTTAAAAGGAATAGTTGCATATTTCAAGGTGCTCATTTATTCGGGTTTTCTAGACTGCTCTTTAAAACATGCTTCATCTTTGCCATAAAAAAAAGAGACTTTTATAAAGATTTCTTCCCTTCCAGATGAATTAAATTACAAATGATTTCAATTTTGAGTATATTGACATTATTGAAAAATGTTCTGAAGCATAAAGTTCAAACTGAAACTAGAAATGACATTAAAAATGTATTCTCTATACAAAGATTAAACCAGTTCAGGTCCATCCTTTTCTTCAGACCTATTTTTTGTCAGTTTTCTAAAAGACTCCTGCTCGTTCTTTGGTTTTAGGATGATAAAATGATATGTTATTGAGCTTCAAAAATATGCAGCTCTGCATATATGCATATGCAGAGCACAAACTTTGTAGATAAGTCTTGCCTAAGCAGTGATTGAGAAGCTATTTATAATGCTGAATTGATTACTGATATCAGAATTTGCTTTTTTTCACTCAGCATATTTTCTCAGTTATTAAATGTGATTCTTGAAATATATATTCTGGCTGGGCATTAGTTCGCATGTAAACTAATTCGGTAGCAGGTCAGTGGTTATTCTGCTTGCTGACACAGAACAGAAGCTTAGTTCTCCCAAAAAGCTGTTGTCACTAATGTAGAATGACGTTGCCCTGACATTTGGAGTTCACATTTCTATTCATGTTGTGAAATTAAAAGTCCATACTGCAGGTATGCAAATGGAGAGTCCCAGGTTCAGATGCATGTATAATAAGGTCCCTAAAATTCCTTTACAAGCAAGAAACTGTTAGATATCAGAGGAGAGTTAAGACGACTGACCTTTCCTGAACAGGTAATTAATGTTTCACTGCTACGCATTTAGAATCTGTCATTACTTGATGTGTTTTGACTTTTGACTTCCAGTTAAATGTCTGACAAGTATGAAAGTAATACTTTAAAACAGTAAAAACATGGAAGGAGAGATTTTGTTTTGCATTTGGAAAAACTTCCAGTTTTGGTTTATTTTCATTTTAGTTTTCTATCTAAATTATACTTTGCAGAGAGTAAAGTGATCAATACGAGAGAGGGTGCTTAAGCATGAAAACTTCTTATTTAGGAAATTAAGTGGTCCTAATTTGTTGCTGACACAGAAGCCAAAGCCCTTGTCTCCTTGTTGACAGCTTATCCGTGAGAGCAATGAGAAAGAGCATCTTCATTGTTTTCAGTCAATAGATAGCAGGGTTTATGTTAACTTTAATCATTGTGCTCAAGCGAAACAGCTAGGACATCACAGCAGTACGTCCTGCTTTCAGCTCGATAATGCGAAAACGGGACAAGCTTCCAGCCACACTTTCCTCTAGTACAAAAGCTGGGTGTGCATTGGTAATCTGGGCATGTTAGCGCTTTCCTCCAGAACTGTGGAAGGAACCAAGGCGATAATGCACCCTAATCTCTTTGGCCTCTGACCTTTTATTCCGCACTTTTTATTTCATTTTCTGTTGGAGTTCACTACCAAGCAAACTAGAAGGTATAGAAAGCCCTCCACTCCCCAAAGCGTTTTGTCTGTGCTGCACCATGTCTACTCGCTTTGCAGTCTCTGATTGATAAGCCTTCACTGATACCAGTCAGTGATGCCTAATGGGGCACGCGGCTGACCCAGGGAGCTGTGAAGCTCTCCTAAGAGATTTCCAGCTGGGAAGAAATTCTTGTCAACCTCAAGCTACGAGTTCAGTTTGCAGATTAATTTCATTTGGACTGCTGTCACACCACATTAGCTCTCTGAACATTTCTCATGGTAGAGAAATGCAAATTTGTGTTGTAAAAGTGACATATGAGGAGATAAGGACATATGAGGAGATGGATTTTCTGTTATTCAATGACTCAAGTATAATCACTGTGTAAAATATCCTCCCAAATTGATTCATTGGTAGACTAAAACCCTAACTCAGGCTCTTAAGGCACAGGTCTTTTGGAAAGTCAGATAACTAATCACGAAACTGTGTACTGGGCGGTTCGGCTGTGAGCAGAGATTCTGTTCCAAATCCGGCCGAGGCAATGGGAAAAGTGGAAGATTCACTTAGCCCTCGTTTCTCCTATGACTGGTTCTCCACTAGGTATTGCCGTCCGTAAGACTTGTCTGAACTGCTAGTGCAAGAACCCCTGTATTTGCTTCAATCCAAATAAGATGGTTCAAGCATTTTAAGGAGTATGTGTGAACCTCCCATCGTGTGTGAACCTCGTGGCTGAGGAGGCTGCAACTTCTGACCCAAAGGTGGGCAGGATCAGCCACGTGTGCCCCAGAGGGTGTCATTTTTCTGTACATCTCTATTTATCTATCCCTTCCCCTGACCCTGGTAGAAAATACATTTGTCTACACCCCTGACTGAAGTATTATTAATGGGTGAGAGATGTATTTGTGCTCATGTTGCTGTCCATGCACTGTATTGTTCTAAACAAAACAAAATAAAAACTTTATAAGATGTCATGGAAATCACCAGAAATCACGCAATAGAAACTGGGGTAATAAGAAGATGCAATTCCCAGATTATCACTTTTGCTGTTTTTACTTCCTAACAAGACTCTATCACTGCCACAGGCTTATCTATCTGCTCTCTTGGTCTCTTTGTCTCTGTTGTGCTAGGAAATAAAAGGCTCAAGCCTGTCCTGTTTAGTTACAACTCACTTTATACCATATAAGCCTGTCATGGAAATACCATTATTTTCCAAACACATGGTTTTATCACTTTTTTTTTTTCCAGGAAACTGCCAGATAACTAAGTGTGAATACTTCTACCAGTGAAACTATATTTACTCCAGTCAGGAAACACTGATGCCAAGGGGCAGCTGGGAAACTGCAGAGGAGGTGGCATTTCCCTCACTGAGGCTTTTTTAAAATGCTTGTTTGTGTCTTCCTTCAGCCAAGGTCCTGGGATGGCTTGTACAGGGGCTGAACCTAACTCTATGACACATAATAATCTGCAGAAAATCTTCCAATTCTATTTTCTACACCTTATTTTAAAAATTAGGGCCCTTTTCTCATTTATTTGACACACATCATAACACCATGGGCTTGGGCTTGCAGTCATGCGGTACATTATCCTTTTAATTCTGTCATTGCCACCGATAGGACTAGAGGAAACGGCCACAAACTGAAGCACCAAAAGTTCCACAGGAACTTAAGGAAAAATTTCTTGCCAGTGAGGGTGCCCGAGCCCTGGCACAGGCTGCCCAGAGAGGCTGTGCAGGCTCCTTCTCTGGAGATCTTCCCAACCCGCTTGGACTCAGCCCTGAGCCACCTGCTGTAGGTGACCCTGCGTGTGCAGGGGGGTTGGACTAGATGAGCTCTAGAGGTCCCTTCCAACCTTAGGCATTCTAGGATTCTATGATTATATAGCCTGGGCATCCTGGATTACTGCATTCTCTTGACTTCAGAATCTCTGGCTCATACTCATAAGGGGAATGTACAAAAAGCCATCCAGAAGTATAGCATCTACCAAGTATGGCTAGTGGCTAGCTAGACTTTTTATTACATACATACTCTTACATCACTTACGTTTTGAGAATCCAAGTTACTTGATTCGTTCTCCATAGTTCAACCTCAGTTGATTTCACAAAATAGGTTCAACTGTACTACAAACCTTCCTGAAACTGGGAGGGATGTGGGCTAGGAAATCTGAGTATCAGGGGGACAGGAAAGAAAGACTATAATCATAATCCCTGCTCTGGTGAAGGGGTATTTATGGAAAGTGAGCTTCATAAGAGCTCTCCAGCCAAGACTGACTTAAATCCCAGGGTCTAAAATAAGACATACTTTGAGGTAGAAGATGTGGTATTCAGACCAATGATGGATGATACACCAACACCCATAATGTGAGTATTTGTTGATAATAGTGTAGATTGCTGCCAAACTCTCCTGTCCTAGAAGCGTTAATACAGAACCATGGCTTAGACTGGCCAAAAAGTAGAGAATCCAAAAAGCATTCTCCTTCATGCAGTGTGCCCCACTGCTTTTAAGGTTTTACTGCCACTGCTTTCATTTTGTACTGAGATCCTGAAACAGCAGCCACAGGACAATAGCCCTGTAGTTCTTGTATCTGCAAAAGTCGCTCAGCTTTCTCCCAGGATAAAGTCCACAGTTTGTAAAACCACCTAGTTTGTACAGCTTACTGACTCACTCCCCTTTTCCACGCCTATAGCCCTTCAAGTCTTCAATAGCAGGTGAATATTTCTGCTCCATCCCTTTTCTTTCAGGGCAGACGCAAGCAGCATTCTTCAGGAAAAGCTGCATCCTAGAAGGCTTGGATTTTATTTTTTAATGTTAAAAGTACTTCAAGTGAACCCATGGGTAGGTGGCAATCCTCACACTTTCTTCGGGACTTATCAGAGGGTTAAGAAAGCCTTAAACAGGCATATCTAATAACCTTTCACAACAGGTGGTAAAACTCATATACTCAGTTTACTTGATACCAGCTGCAAATGAGGGTCCCCCAGGAGAGCCAGCTACAGAGTGGCTTGCTTCTTTTAATAATACCAACCTCTGTTTCTATGGAAACAGCACATCATGTTTGTTGCTTGCAAGACATGTGCTTAGCTTCTTCTAAAATAAACTGTGTTCTCTTTACATTGCCTTTAAAATGAAAGAAGAACTCTACTTTTAAACACACAAATTATCAAACCCTCTCTTTCCCTTCTGGATAACATAAATGGACATTGGACATACAACCCATAGTTGCTAATTACTGTGAAAAACAACAGAATTTTTGGAGATTACCACCTCTACAACAGTTATCTTGCTGTTTTATGTCAGTGAATTGGAAATTTGGGAACTGTCCAAAAAGGAAGACTATCAAGTTAAAAAAATAACCACTTGGCTTCAGGAAGCATATAGTCCCCTACATGCTTTCCATACATCCAGATTTGGTGACTCTCATCACCACACTTTGAAAGTACTTGTTTACCATAATGCTACATATTTAAAAATGCTGAAATAAAATCTGCCAAATCCCAATGCGTTGCATATGCATTCATGTACTTACCTGTAGTAACCATCAGTTTTTCACCCAAAGTCACTGCTGAAACTGATGTTTCCTCCCAAACTAGGAATACAAAACAGTCCTGGGTAATATCTTGCAAGTGAAATAAGTTGGTAAAACCACAGTTTGTCTACACCATTGGTGACTGTTGGCCTCACACTGAAGCAATTTTCAAATCTGATTAGTTTACCATGGAAGCTCTTTTTATAGCTTCCCATATCTTGAACAGTGAAAATAAGCCAGTCTCATTCAAGCTGTGATGGAATGAAGATTTACAGAGCTTGGACAGTCTAACGGATGGCATTATAGGGTTGTCAGAGTAACAGGCCTTGGGAATCTGCCCTGTTTACATCCAACGGGAGAAGTCAGCTGGAGGTAGACATCCGAGGCATGTTGGATTGATTTGTAGCTTAAAAGCAGATTGTGTCTGGGGAGAGAAGAATGGAATTCGAGCTCGCATCTGTCTTCCAGATTATATAAGAAAAAGATATTTTCTTGAAAAAAATGGCATTAATACAGCCTTGCTTCAGCAGCAGCGCTTTCAAACATATAGCAAAACACATCCCCACCTTCAAAGGGACTGATCAAGAGAAAAGGTTGGTGACAGGACTTAAAGCAAAGCATACCAGCCTGCTCCAGTTAAAAATTCAAAAATAAACAAAAATAGCTATTCAAGGTTTCAAGAAAGACAATATCAGGCATACTTCACTCATGGCTTCATGTGATATTTGAATATCACTTTCTGAAGCACAAAAGAGATTTGATCCTACATTTCACATTCAGCAAGATAATTTCATTAATTGGTCTTTTCTTCAATGTCCATGAACCAAATCTAAAAGAAAAATTTGTACATAGCATTCAGAAAACAGCATTGCAATGAAAATAGTTCAGGATAAGAAAATAAAATCTCCCATGCAGTAAAGTATTTCCACGATTAAATGAAAAATTTAGGAAATCTATCAAGTTAATTGTGTTGATTCCTGATACAAACATGGCTGATATGAAACTAAGTGTCTCTTTCTTACTGAAAAATAGAAGCTTTATAACATTAGGCAGTTTTAGATACTCATGTTTTTTTCTACTACTTCTCAAAGTTATTTGTTGTAATTTATCATTACAATGGATTTCCATGTCTGTTAGTTAAGTAATATTGTTCCTTAGCCAATTTATGAAGATCTGCAATTTCCTGTCTGCTCCTGTTGTGCTAAATTGTATTTTCCCTCTTATTGATGTAGCATTTTCAGTTCTCTATTAATCAATATGCTCCACTGTCATTTAAAGAATATTTACTCTGGAGATGAAAAGGTTTTATACAACATAAACAGTAATTTTCTCACAAGGTGAGTCATCTTTCCTTTTGCCTTGTGCTATGCTATTTTTTTGTGTCTTTCTTTTTCAATAAAATTTTAAATATGAGCCTTAAAAGATAATTTTTTCTTTACTATAATTGAAACTTGATTAAATTGGTAGAAATAGCATAAACTCATTTTAGTAAATTCCTCCTTGATTCCACATAATCCAAGCTATTTCTAGAAGTTACTTCTTAATCTACAGAAAGCGAGACTTTAGGCCTCCAGCGCTAATTCGTGTTTGAATGAGAGCATCTTTCTGGAACCATGTGGACATTTTTATGTAACTGTCCGCAGGGGGACCTGAAGATTTGATGTGCCATTTTATTTGCCCTTGCTCTCTTCCTATCTATTAAACCATTAACTACAGCACACAAGGACAAGACTATTATGTTTGAAGAGCAGAGTCTAAAACATTAAAGCAACACATATATGCAGTGAATACACTGATAGTAGAACATGCAGCTTATTTCTGGCATTGCAGGAGGAGGAACTTGCACATGGTCTGAGCTCTCTCCATCCAAGGGAGCTCACCAGTGTCTTATTCCAACTCCTCCGGTGCCCGTTTGCACTGGCTCCCAGCTGGAATTTCACAGGGAGGCTCATCTGAGCATCGCAGGGAATTAGCTGTTGAATTTCTTAGGCAAGATCAAGTGCCAGGAGACTGCTCAGAAGAGGAGTTTTTTTTTTTCTCAAGTGAGGTGTATGTGCTAAAAAGACCAATGTTTCTCACAAGTTGTGCTCGGCAGCTCAGCCTGTGTGTCTGTGTAAGCCACTGAGCTTTTTCATCATGGATGAAAACACAGATTCTGTGGGATGTTCAAGCTCTGCATTACTCAAAATCAAATCCATCAACATCTGTCTGCTCTGTAACTCCTATACATATATAAAATATATATTTTTAAATCCTTTCTAGCACAGCAACAACAGTCTAAATGTTGCATTTAAACTGGTGTTTAGTGAGCTGAGTGAGTTTTTTCCAGTAACCACACTCCCAGAGAATACTCTCATTCCCTCTCAACATCTGTTCAGAAAGTCAGAACTGGTTGCAAAAGGAGAAAATATAGGTTAAAACAGTTATCTCTGCTTTTCCAGCTTTTGAAGAATTTAAGCTTCTGAATTAACTTTTCTTTTCAAAAAAAAAAAAGGGGGGAGGGAATGAGGCTTTGTAAATGTAATGAAAGATTATTTTGGACAGTATTTGTTAAATCACTTCTTCTAGTTTCTTGTTCTGCAGCACAGTTCAGAAGGCTGCTGTACAGGTTCTGATACGCATCCAAAAATACTATCTGAAGCTTCATGGAGTCATCATTTTTAAGGGCATGAGAGTACAATGAATATGCCAATCATCTTTTTAAGATAAACGATGAAAATGCAACTGTTAATTCACATTTGAGTATTTACATCGTCTTGTCTATATGACTGGCTCCAAACTTTATTACATGATTATTGCCAATATTGCTCAAGTACTCTCAAATAGCAGAATTAGTGTGAGGATTTGTTTTCTCTTTATCTTTAAAATCCTCTTCATTTTCTTAAATCTCTATAGTGCCTATGACATGAAATCACAGTATTTGGTTATAATAAGACTTTTATTTTTTATGATACTGTTACACTGGAAACTATAGAGATAATATTTAGCTATTTGCCCTGTACATTTACCATGACACAGTTGAGAAGCTGTGGTGAGATATTACAGCCTGGAACACTTGATCAAATGTGCTCCCAATAAACAGGTTAGCAATGAAGAGAGGACTTTTCTGCACCCACATCAACCGAAGAAAATGGTAATGAACAATTGCAGCATTAAAATGTATTCAACATTTTGTGCCAACATGTAAATGGCAACTTCTATTTCTACAACCACTGCCACAACTTTAATTGAAGATAAGGAAAAAGAAAGAAATCATAGCTGAAGCATTTTATTGAAGATTTCTCTCATTTTAATAGTTTTCTTTTCCCATTTCATATGAGCTATTTGAAATATCCTGTGGGATGACTTGCAAGGGCATGACCAGCTACTGCACTTTCATACAAATTATTCTGAAAGATGAAAGCACTTACGCAGTTTTGACTTACTAATGCTTAGCTTTTAGGTTGCCTTTCTGGTCACAGCATCACAATACTGAGCCAAACAATTGCTAGAAACTCTGGTATCACTGGCTGAGGGGCAGTGGGGATCTCTGGTGGGAAGATTTGCTCCTTCTGGCATTCTTACTGCTATTCAGTGACCTTCACATAAACAACATTAAAGCACAACAGTATGATCCTCTTTCTTAAAATTAACTTGTTCAAGCACATTTTGGTGATTTCAGCCACAAGTATTTCTACCTTTTCTAGAATTTTCAGATTATGATGTTCTTCACCGTTCTGAAGATCCTTCAACATAGCTCTTGCAACATAAACCATCCATTTTGTCCATGTTGTATTTGTAGACTGGACTACATAAATCTCTTTAAAAGATACATGTAGACCTCTGCTATATCAGGCAACTTAAAATATAAATGGTGAACCTAGATCTTCATTTCAGTTTTTAGATGCAGGTTAGGAGCAATTCCTGATGCTGAATGTTGAGGAGGTGCTAGAAGCCTGGGGTGAATCTGATGAAGAGAAGAAAAGCCACGACAGCTGCTCTGCTGCTTTCTGTGTCCAGTCAACACGCCCAGGCAATTAAAGTTTGAACTCTTGTCTTCGTTTTTTTTTTTTCTTTTTTCCTTTTTCGGAAATCGAAGCATTTCAAAGCAGACTGTGCATCACTGCTTAGCATTTAGCCTAGTTAAGGGCAAACACTAGGATTTAAAAAGGGATAAAGTGATATAGAAACCTTTAAGGAAACATAATAATGAATTGACATAGTGCTTGTAGAGAAGCAGAAATAAAGTCGGCTAAAATAAAAACTGATCTGACTCTCTCCCACCCATCCACCCCATTCTTCAAACAGAAGAGTCTCTTTTTTCTTTCTTGATTGGGAGAGGAGAGTGTAACCTAGACCAAAAATCAAAACCACCCTTGTTTTTATCCCTTCTTTTACAGTCCCATCCATGTATCTGTCTGGGTTGAAAGGGAGAAGTGTGGGAATGCCAGCTGAGATGTTTGTCTCTTGAAGTTAATAGAGCCAACCTGTAGACCCCAGAGTTTAGGTAATATACTATAGTCTCAGAGACACATCAGCTAATCTAAACAAACTGGATAACCATCCAGACTTTGCCAGCTTTAACCTTATGAACATTTTATTCCAGCTCTCATTCAAAGATTGTAGCTTGTTAAAAATCTGCAAATTCCTTTCTTCATCTCATAAAATCTAGAGAACGGTCCTCTGATAGGGCTTAACACTCACTTGTCTCTATTTCTACAAAACTAGTGTTTTCCGTATATCTCTACATATTTGTCTATGTGACAGTACTCAAGGAGGGAGGAGAAGTTCAGTATGCCCTTGCTGAGCACTGTGAATCACACGCAGCTCAGGTATATGTGCATGTGTGTGTGTGTGAGCATGTGTGTGTACACATACGTGTGTGCACTAAACCACCTTGTCACAGACTATAAGGTACAGCTTCAGCTTTCACAATTTGCTCTCCAATTTCTAAGACAGGCAGAATGAAAACCAGGAATGGTACAAACCAACCATAGTGCAGGCAGATTTTTTTTTTTTTTTAATCCAACCACTCAGATTTTAACTGGATGAAACTCTTGGGTGTGAATCCAAGTGCAGAAGAATGTAGAAGAGGTGTTTGCTATTCGTTCTAACAGAAATTCATCACAGTTGTTCTCTAACTTGTCTAGTTTATCTCTTTCAGAAGTCTGCTTTCATGTTGAAATAATTTTTAAATCTATTTTGTTTTTCCACTGACCTGTAAAAATACGTGCCAGTTCTGGTTGAACTTTTTCTTATATGAGAAAGAACTAAAACAAACTCAAATTTTCTTTTAACGTGTCACAATTGTTAGCAAGCAGATTTCTCTTGTTTGTCTAATTACTATTCTTCAGCATTTTTCAGCATTATAGTTGTATTACTCTTCCCTTGTTTGCTTGCACTAAAGAAAATGAGAGGGATTTTTTTTAAGCTATCTATATATGGATTATGGATACATATGGATTTCTAGAGATTCAATTTTGCAGTATTGGATTGATTCTCTACGTATTACATAATTACTAGGATGGACAAATATTACAATCTCCAGTTACTAGCATAGGATGGCCATTAGTCCACTCACATACATTCATCAGAGGCAACCAAAGGCTGGCTATGTACTTCCAAAGGTACAAAAAATATTGCTCTGCCATTACTTTTGTCACTCTGAAAGAACCGGGATCAATATTTTTACAGGGAGTATTTCGATCTTTTTATCCTTCTCAGGAACCCTAAATGCCTAATTTCAAGATGTTAGATTTATTTTGGAGTATATTTCCAGTGGGCACACAAAACTGAAACAGATCTACTAGTTCATCGAGGCCAGTCCTTTGCTTTTTCTGCAGTGCCAGGCTGTCACATCACACACTCTTAATAACTGCTTAAGTGTCATCTTAGAACTAGACATATTTTGTGTGTTAGGAAACTCTTCCAAAACAGTTCTGTCCTAAAACCCTCCCATTTTTCAAGCCTAATAACCTTAACTAAAATATTTGCATTTGAGTATGTGACTTCATGACCCAATAGACTACGTTGTCTACAGACTATGGAATTCCTGTCTTAAAATCAAAATCTTTCTTCTACCTTGAGTAAATTCAAAATATATCAAATTTCCCTCACCACCACTCCAGAGATTCTCACACTACAAGTCCAGGAGTGTCTATACGGTCTGGAAGTGTGGAAGTTCAGCACCTAAAGTTACTAACCACCTCTAGTATTCACCACCTCCACTTACAACCTTGATTAATCACAATAGTAGCTACTATGTTTAGCATAAACTGGGAGCTACATGAGGCAATTCTGTAATTAGGAAATGACTGAAAATGTTTCTTCCTTCAGCCAAATTGTGAAAAGGCTGAAATGTATAGAAAATGAATTAATAATGGGGAGGTTTCAGATTTTTACACACTTAATAACATATTAATCTTTGCAGTTGAATGAAATTATATACATCCAATATATGCCCTTCAGCTGAAAGGATACTTGCAATAGATGATCCTTCACAAAGTGTCTCTGTATTTTTTAAATGTGCAATTATATTTGATGTTTATGGTAGTTGTATGTCTGAGGCCCAGTACTGTGAGATGAAATACACTTTACTGCACAATTCAGACTTTTAAACTGCATTGCTCTAATATTTAAACATGGGCAAATGAGTTACTGATTACTTATCAGTCATTAATTTTGATTTCTTGGTTTTGTAGGTTTAATCAGGCCCCATTTGTGTAAATACTCAAAATTACCTTGAGATTTAAAACATACAGCTATGCCATTTAGTATTTAATATAGTGAACAAATCACTCTTTTCATGTTACAGTTTTTGTGATGCTTTATATCACTGCTAATATAAATGTCATAAATTGTCCTCAATACTTTTTATTTTGAAGAGCTTTAATGTTGTATCATAAGTATTATAGTAATATGACTTTTTCTATCTCCTTCGTATTACAATAGTAAAATAGCATGAAATCTTTTGGCAGCATTCCAAGTTACGACTTTCCAGCATATGAGCATATGAACTGCTTTGTGCATAGAAAATCTCTTTTGTGCACTGCATGAGATCTGCTTAAATCCGTGAAGCTTTTACTTTCAAGTTTTTCATACCAGTGAATGTTTTATTCTTCCAGCATTCCCTTCCTCCCCTAAACCCTACAGGAGCAGCACTAGAAGAATGAAATGTGCTTCACCAGCGTCCTAGTACCTCTATTACCTTAGTCTATCAGTTAAACTTTTCAGATTTTTAGTTAGGCTCCTAAACTCTTCCTAAATGACTCTTCTGTTGAGGACTACCAGTACAGAGCAGGGCTCTGTCAGTGTTTAGCATTCTAGACAAATCCAGCTCTAGCAGCTCAAATTGGGACTAACTTTTTATTTTTTTATCATCAGTTTCACAAAGCAAAGTAATACTGTATACATATACACAAAGCATACAGTAACACTGTATGTGCTCTATCATGTGATGTTACATCTTTCTTCCTTTGCTGTGGACTACAGTAAAATCATCACCAATAAGCAAATCAATTCAGTAAGCAAAAAAGAATTTATCTGAGACATCCTGCCCACATTGCTCCACACACAGCTGGCTCTGTCCGGGGGCATATTGATCTAAGAGGATTTCATTCAGTTCCTGACTCAGAGGATTTACATGAATAAAGAGTGGATTCCTGTGTACTTAAGGATTCTGCGCTTTACGGTAACCCCTGAAGACTTTATGTGTGTGACTGCAGGGAACCTAACCTGACTCTGAGAGTGTAACCCTGGCAGCACTCTGTTTTTCATAACATTAGACCATTCTCATCTATACCTGTGGTGATACTTCATTATTTTGAACAGGTCTCTCAGGACCCCATCCACCGACCGGCACGCCAAAAGAGAGGGGGAGGAGGTTCGACAGTAAGGATGCATTCTTGAAGTATGTCAATGGCAGATAACAAAATTCCTTTTCTTCTTTGAGTGCTTGATCATTTAGGCATATTTTACTGTAGGTGAATCCAAGTGGCCAATATTTCAGCTTACCTGGAGATTGACCTTGGAGTTTTCAAGGTAAGAGCCACTGTCTCCAAGATACTCCTCTACCAAAACCACCACCGTACCTAGCCAGTTCTGCTATGATATAACATTCAGATCTCTGTGGCCAGTGGAAAGCAGGGACATCGTTCAGAGAGATCAGGCATCTGCCACCTGTTGTGACCATGAAAAACTCTCCTTACATAGCATGTGGGTGAGCATAATCACTGTGTTTTAAGATGGATGGGAATCTAGTATTGACAGCTACCAGCTCATGAAGACTGCAGGGAAAGATCTTGGTTTGAAAGTCATTGGGATTGGAACAAACCAGCAGCACCACGTGGGATCATATGGCGAATTCACATTTTGGCACTTTACAGTGGCAGTATGGTTGGTACCTGCAGCGTTAACAGCAGCAAACTGTGGCCTTGCAGTCCATAAGAATGATCAAGCTTGCCTGAATCAGTGGAGTGAAACAACAATTTCATTAAATGATTGCGTTTGAGATAACATTGTGCTATATATACTGTCCAGCAATTAAAAGTGCCAGCCTTTACACAAAGAGACTGGAATTACAGCATTAAGCTATTTATTTGATCGTTCCTTTCAATGATTACATGACACCAAAGTGTTCTGGGCATTTCAGGTGATGACTGCCAT
Source organism: Nothocercus julius (assembly GCA_013398735.1). Taxonomy (NCBI): domain Eukaryota; kingdom Metazoa; phylum Chordata; class Aves; order Tinamiformes; family Tinamidae; genus Nothocercus; species Nothocercus julius. Next base: position 5,475,352 of record VZSV01000023.1, on the reverse strand, counting down.
GTTGCTCATCACTCTGGTGTGAAGCCTCATGCCCTGACATCTTTCTGCATGAATGTCCTACTAGATGAACTCATCTGTGGGAAACAGAGACTCCAGCAAATGATCAGTGAGAAGTTCATCTCAGTGATTTATCATAAGATAAATTAGCCTTGTCAGAAGGCAATTTGAGCTTCAAGGTACTTCCAAAAGGGTAACACTGTGTTGTTGTCATTCCACAGTGCTGTGCAAGTGGCCTTGCAGGTACTGACCACTTCCATCTCTCAGTGCCCCCAAGTGCTGGGAACAGCAGTGGGACTGAACCAAGCAAGATGCACTCTGAGCCTGAAAGTTTAGGCCACCTCAGCACTTCTGGATCCTTGTGACACCTGGACCTCCTCACAACCTGAGGATTGCTTCAGTGGATATATCAAGGATATAGTCACAGCACCGATGGCAACTCGTAATTCAAAGGACTAGACAACCCACTAAAAGACTTTCTGTGATTTGTGATAACTCATGCTCAGATTGATTAGTATTGATGGTATTGATCTCACTGTGTACTAACTGCGACTTACAGATATCAACAACACACGTTTCTCTTTCCATCATCAATGTCTTTCACAAGGCAGTCTGAAATTGCCTGAATATTAAGTCTGTGTTCCTGAAATCACTCCAAATAACTACACTGACATTATAACTACACTATATTACTGCTGAGGTTGGACCACATCCTTTTGATAAGTTTTTAAACAGATTCATCGGGAACTGCAGAGTTCCCTGCCTGCAGTAACCTGAGAACCCTGTAACTCTTCCCATGGGGATCCCAGCTGGTCAGGCAGCCCCTCACAGGAGTCTTCCACTTTTGCCAGCAAAACACCTCTGGGTGTTTGAGGGAGCCCACAAAACAAAAATTTCAGATACAGAACAAATTGCAAAGTGAAAGCAAGAGTAAACCTGGCAATATGTAATCTTTCCTGTTTCAGTGGCTGACGGAGACCTGCACCACATAGCCGGCATCCCTGCAGACAGAGGAAGATTATCCTGCTATGAATAAAAGGGAAGCCTCCATGAAATGCAGAGGGAATTATTTTGCTTGTCTTGTCAACATCTCCTCATGCTGGGAGTAGAAAGAGAGATAAGCTTGTGTCATTGCAAGAAACTGTTCCCTGATGTTCTAGCAGCAGAAGCTTTGTAAAATGTAGTTGAAACAGCCCAAGAAAATATGAAACAAACAGATGCAAGTAAAACAGAAGTGTAAAAGTAGCTATCTCAATCAGCAAAATAAGCTCCACTCTATGAAGCAGCATTTATTGATGAATAGTTTAAAAGTTAATGCAAGAGTCTATGATTTTGCCCATAAACATACTAGAAAAAAAAAATTCTACCTACCCTTTGAACTAGTAAATAGCAGGAGCAGGGAGTTCGTTTTTCACAAAAATGCCTTGTTAGTTTTTTAAGTCATTCTGCAGAAAGCCGTCATTTTTTTTGTGTGACCAGTTGCTCACTCTGACAATATACGAATATATATCTATGAATGTATGTAACACATACATTCAGAGGGGAAAAAATGAGCATAGTGATTCAGAGTGCAAAATAAAAAACAAAAATGGAAGTTATGGATTTATCACTAATTAGAAATTGAGGGGAGGGGGAGCCCCACGAGCATGAGTTCACTTTCTGGTTTTAGCATATTCATACATTCAGCATAAAAGACACTATTTTTATCAGGTGAGAAAAAGTAAGCGGTGAATCATTTTGATTTGGTGCATTTACACATGATCTTGTTTTTTCTCCTCTGCCTATATTCTCTTCAGAGGTTTAGAGCACTGTCTGCACCTATTTCTGTACTCCAAATGCCACCAAACTACATGAAATACTTAGAGGGGAGTTGAAAGCTTTCTGCTTAACCCAGTTCTGCACTTAACACAGTATGAAGATAGGTCTGTTAGCTGGTCAGCTAGTTATAGATATTGACAACAAAAAGTCAGCATTGATGCAAGGGAAAAAGATTAGCTGGGGAAACTACAGGGGTTTAGCCTAGGGTTGCATGGCTTTTGAAACCATCTGCCTTTTATCTTGTATACATTTGGGGCTCATATGCCCAAATATTGAGATGCTGACCTTTGCAGAAGTGATTCTCAGACTGCGATCCTCGTGAATCTAATGACTCATGAAAAGGTTGCACATGTTCTGCAGTTGGTCTGGGGATTGTATTAAACTATAAAAATGTATAGCAGTTTTGTTGGGGACACGGCAGTATGTGGCAATCCATAAGAAATTGTACAACCCTTCTGGTTATATTGCTTTCTCTGGTGCAAGAAGACTGTAGTATACAGGCAATAAAGTACCTTGGAGTACTTTATTCCTAGGGAGTACCATACTCTCTCTGTGTGCCCAGGCCAATACTTTTGGCCTGGTCAACAAGGGCTGATGCTCCTCAGCAAGTGCTAGGAAGTCTCTCCTTGGAGGAGATACTGCTCGCCCCTCCAGAGCAACTCACACACCTTTTTTCCCCAAGCCAATGGGCAGGGCATGGATTTACTGGTACACCTGTGCTCTGTAAGACCCTCCAGCTTTCCCAGCACACACACACCTCAGAATGATAGGGGTAGGGCTGCCCAGGAAAAAGGACAGCCAAGAGCAAAACGTTATATTTGCCTGAGCAATTCATTCTGCCTGGAGCCACCACGTAAGAGGACCAAAGGACCATACGAATTCTCTGAGGGCCTGCATTTAAGAGAGACTGAGGTTTCCTCGTCTAAAGTACAGGCTTAAATATGCCTCTAAAGGTTGAAACTGTTTATCAGCTCGTAAGAAAACGATGAGAATGGATATTTATAAAGTCAAAGCACTGATGTTTTTCTGCTTATATCAGCTGGCATATATTCATGCTCACTGGAAGTTGTTTAGGAGGAAGTGATTTTAGGAGTGATTTAAGAGCAGTCTTCAGTATGGCAGACAGTGCTTTGAAAGCAAACTGAATACATCCCCTATAGTCTTTTTATGTCCGCATTTCCAGCGCATTTGCTGAATCTGTTTTGAGATCACGTATTCTGTGTCTGTCTCCAAGTCTTTCTATGCAACTATTTATAATAAACAAAATCACTCACTCGACGTACTAGTGTCTCAGATGTTATTTTAATGGAAAAGTAACCAATTAACTCTTTTGAGGAAGATTGTGCTTTTCTTTTCATTTGTTGATCAAGCCAAACCCATGTCATATTTTAAATTAAGATGACAGTCAAAAGAACTGAACACACACACTAGAGAAGAGCACAGCAGTAGCCATTACTTACGCTGTTGCTGTATTTTCTTACTGTTGACCTTACATTTTTTTGATTTGTTCCTCAGAAACTTTGTTAATGTGCAGGTCATGACGTGATAGAATAATTTTAGTTTGGAAGGGAGCTCTGTAAGTATACTCTTGTATTTTCTTTGAGAAAAAACATACAGTGACATTTGCAAATGTCATGGGAATAATTAGTGTTGGTTTTCCCTTCCATTACACACAGGCAATAGGTTTCAGGAGAGCAAATTATTTCTTAGTGATTATTCTTGGGGTCAGTAAATCAGATCACGTGCTTACTAGGAGCATTGTATTATTTCCTAAAACTCTAGGCCAAATGTTGATCTCAGTCAAACTATATTTACTCAGCTGTATCTGGAAAGAGAATCTTTCAGTACCATCATACTTTTTTAGAACTGGCAAAAATTAAAAAAAAAAAAAATCTCGTGGATTTATAACTGGTATAGCACCGCAGTCTAGAAACAACTAGCCTTTAGAAAGAAGTTCCTTGATCTGCTAGATAATGCTGTGAAACCTACCACAGAAATAGTGTGAATACTGAGATTCGTGAGGAATTTCTTAACCTCCTGGAAACTGTGTTTTCTTTCCAGGATACATCCAGGCCATGGCTTGGCATTGCCTTCAGAGCATTTTGGCCCCCGAAATGCAGGCAGCACCAACAGCTATAGAAAAGAAAGAGACTTGTCCTCAAAGATGTGTGCTGGCGACCAGCTAGTTAACATATCCACCTATTCTCTTAATGCGTCCAGTGAAGGTCTGTGTGGTGTCTACTGAAAGCAAAGGGTGTGAGAGACAAAACATACACTGTCCATAGGCTTATGATACAGATCATGTACAGATGTACAGAACTGTACAGCCCATGCATGATAGTAAGGACATGTGCAAGTCCACCAATGGCTCAACACATTGTGAACCTCAGTGAAGGGTGGAGATTTGCATTTTCTATTTGTTTGCATAAAATCTTGTTAGAGGTACTTTTCCTTTATTTTTTTCTAAAAGGCCTCTTCAGTATTGTGGGAAAACGTGTATGCAAGATGGCATTGGAAAATACATTTCCAGAGCACTAGACAACCCACTTTGCATGTGGTTATTGCTCAAATGAGAAAAATCAGCAATGTCATGAGCCAGCTGGACACATCTTTTGGCCATCTGTTCCATATTTGTTTATTCTTTCCACACTTGATTTACTGTTTATTGTTTAAATTTCTCATGTTTGGTACTCGATAGAGAAATACCAAAAGCCATCAACACCAGCTTCCATCCCAGCCACCCTAGAATTCCCCAATTTCAATATGGCTCTGATATTGAGCACATGATTTATCACCAAGCAGTGTAATATTCACCAGTGTAATATTACACCAATAGTGTAATATTCTCCAGTACAAAATGTCTGGTTTGACTTGGGAGATTACTCCTTTCCCTTCAAAGAATAAATAATTATCTAATAGCAGGACAAATCATAACTCCAAATCTAGTACAGGAACAGTTGTAAGTCTTCAAACCCTTTTCTCAATTCCCACCTTCAAAGGACCAAACAAGAAACCAAACATGTTTAGCAGTGTTCTTGGAAAATTTAACAGATAATTCTTAAGGGAAAAACTGAAGGGAAATTAATCCTAGTGCTTAATATGTCTCACAGGATGTGCCTCTCAGTTCTGATTTGTCAGTCGTTGCATCTCTGGGAGTTGCCAAGGCTGCTAACCTGCTTTTGAAAGTAATTTCACAGATAGAGTCTCACTAAATTTCTTCAGTTTTGTTCTTACAAGATCGTGTCTTCATAATTCTTACTAATATTTCTGTAGGGGAACCACAACCAGGGAGTCACAAGAAAACAGATCTGGAAGAAGACCAGATTACGAGATGACCTGGAGCTTAAGCATTTAATGACCCGAGAGTTTTCCTAACAACAACAACCCCGGCAGCAAGGAAAACTAGACCCAGATCAGATTTTACTTGTTCACATTGGCTCAATCCTAAAAACTCCCAAACATTCTGGATCAGCAAGTCCAGGAAACCTAAATGCAGGAACTGCAATTTAGTAGAGACTGCTGACCTCTATGTGACATAGTTTGTGATTAGTTTTAGTGAAGCTCAGGAGCTAAAACTGTCACAAATGCACTCTACCGTTTTTCTCTGGATCAGGAATAGAAATGAAATTCATCTGTTTTATCAACATTGCAGGGAAATTCAGCTTTCCCTGGCAGCAACAACCACTCACTTTGTTATCTTGGCAGCATCTGCAATTTTCTCTTGAATCCACTTCATTTGTCATGGTCTGGAAGATCACGACTACCCAGGTCTTAGCTGTTGCTCAAAGTTCTTGTGTTTTATCCAGTAGATGGGTAAGCAGCAGCATACACACAAAGCAAGAAGGAACAAACCTGTGCTTTACAAAGCTCTGTGTGTGGTCCTCATGCCTTGTTCATGATGTTAGTTCTGGGCTTGCAATTGGAAGGAGGAGGGAGTTTGCACTCACCATGGGTCAGAGTGAGTACAGCAAATATTCCCGCTATTACCAGTAGCAAGTGCTCCTGCTATTACCAGTAGTAAGTACTTCCTTTTAGATATTTACTTTGTTGTTGTGGTTGTTGTTTTTGTTGTTAACAGACTTTTAGTGACAGCGACTTTATTCTATTTTATGAAATATTGTTAAGGAAATCATAGCAACCAGTCCGCTTTTCTATTGTGGTATTGAAAGCTACAGAGTGGAACATTTGGAGTGACACAGATAGCAACTGCTAGAGTATAGTAGTCTGGTGTATAGTGCATATATTCATTCAAAGGATGCAATACGTATTTAATAGCTAACCACTTTTATTCTTTATAGACTTAAGCATTTTGGGAAATGATAGAAAATATGTTTATATCATATAAACATAGTAAACTGTTTTTTGCTGCTCCTTAGTAGGATGTTGGATATCAGCTGAAGCTAGGTGTCCTTAGGCCAGCAAGTCCAGATGAATTAAAAAAAAAAAAAGCAATATGTCATTAAGATAAATTTATTTCATGGTTGGGCAGTACATGACAGGGCTTCGCAGTTGTGCCATGTTCTTCAGGATTTTCCACATGGCTTTTTCTTAGGGCTGGAGACGTCTTGAGGTTTCCTGCCTGTCGTATAATAAAAGCCAAATCCTGTACTGTACTGCATTGTATTCTATTCCTGCGGTTCTTTTGGTTTCCACATTTTTGATTTATGATGACTGGCAGTACTTGAGCTAAGTTCTATGAAGTCACCGCTTTATAAATGCTATTTTTCTGTGTCTCTTTATAGTTTTCTCAGTGACAAGTGAATTAAGCCTCTGTTATTTAGCCCAGCTATTTGGATTTTGGTGGGATGGATTTTGTTAGAAGTGAGAGGCCAGAGAAAAGAAGTGTTGGGGAAAAAAAAGAGTCAAAATAGTAATTTTAGTCAAATAAATACAGTTCTGTCAAGCTGCAGAGGTACAGCAGTATATTTACTGGCACTTTTGAGAGCTCTAGCAGGACTGGGCTGCCCACGTAGCAGGAGTCTGGAGGCCTGATTTTTCTCTCTGTGGTGTAGGAGAATCGTGAACCTGGAAAAGTATTTTTCTGACAAAAGAGCAGCACTTTGAGATAACTGGCATTTTCTTTCTGAAAATACTGACTTCACTGAAGTTAATCAATGATCAGAAACACCATGGACAAAACTCCTCACTAGATTTGCAGCTGGACTTGACAACAAATAGGTTAAGCCTGGAGTATATGGGCAGAACAAAAGCAGTTTTAGGGCACATGTACAGTCCTGCAGGTCTTGAAAACGATCTAACGTGATTTAGATTTTTGGCACATGTTTACGGCGCACTCAGAGCCACTCTCACTTATCATAGAATCACAGAATGCTTAAGGTTGGAAGGGACCTCTAGAGCCCATCTAGTCCAGCCCCCCTGCACACGCAGGGTCACCTACAGCAGGTGGCTCAGGACGGCGTCCAAGCGGGTTGGGAAGATCTCCAGAGAAGGAGCCTGCACAGCCTCTCTGGGCAGCCTGTGCCAGGGCTCTGGCACCCTCACTGGCAAGAAATTTTTCCTCAAGTTCCTGTGGAACTTTTGGTGCTTCAGTTTGTGGCCGTTTCCTCTAGTCCTATCAGTGGCCACCACTGAGCAGAGGCCGCCCCATCCTCCTCACTACCTCCCTTGAGGTACTGTTGCACATTGCAACTCACTGCAGACCTTAAGCTGGACTCAGTATTCCCTCAAGCCAGACAGGCCCATTCCACCTGAGAAGTACCTGATGTAGAAATCATTTTTTTGCCTCTTCATGGCTCTCTGCCTCAGAAAGTGGGGATGGGATAAAAAAAAGTTCTAGTTTTGCTCCATCTGGTTTGCACATTATCAAGGATCTCAAATCAAGGATCTGTTTGGGAAGAGTCAAATTAATTTTGAAGTAAACTTCTTAAGATCTGGTTTTGCTACTGTGCCAAGACTGCCCTTATTTGTGTATGCACAGGGCTTGAAAGTTAATAACATTATTTATATTTAATCAGCAGAAAGCGCTTTTGTAATTAATTTTATATGAAATGGGATCTAGCCGCTCTAATGCTGGCTTTACACTCCATTGCATTGATCAGAGAGTCTTATCATTTTTTTTCCTGTGTTGCTCTAGAAATGCCTGCAGCATTTTCTGTATGATTACTATTATTAAAGACAAAGAAGAGGTAAAATACTTGGTTACTATAGGTAACCAAGAGAAACTGGAAATACCAGGGGGAAATGCATATCACTTCCTCTATACCCACTCCAAATTTCCTGCTGATTTTCATGACCCTGACCATGAAGACAAGCATAATTGGCTAGATTTGATGCAAAGCGCTGGTGTTTTCTTTTCTGTCTGTTAATACCCAGCACTAGAGTCACAAGATCAAAGGGAAAACCCTGCAGAGAACTGAGATAAATGTAAGCGGCAAGAACAAAAAGTAATTCAGAGCAAAGGCTGCGTCTGTGCTTCTTTCCTCCTGGCATCTCCCTCATGGACCAGCCCCAGGAAGGCAAATGCCAGCTGACGCGTAGCATCCGTGAATCATCCTGGCTCGCGCCTCTCTAAATGTATGACTTCTCATTGGATTTAATGCACCTGAAGATAGTTAAATCTCCTGCGCCCACTTTAGCCAACACACGTGGGAGGTATGAGCGTAGGCACAGGGAGAAAAATTATCAGGTATTATTCCATACATTGTTCTTCATACGGTGCGGGGAAAAAACACTTCTATTATGTATCTTGCTGGAACACACACGTTAAAATAAACAGTCATGCCCCCCAAAAATGGAAACAGTGTTTAGAGAGGGTAAAAATGATAGCAATGCTATAATCAAAAAAGTCTAGTCTGTTAATACAGTCCGGTGGGGATGAATCAGGTAGCCCAACAGAGGCAGGGTTGCCACAGCTCCAAGTCCCCTGGTCCAACCAGTAGCACAAAGGCATACCTGTATAATATAGATAGATATAGACATACATATATTTATATATGTGCAATGGGACCCCCACCTCTCCTGCTGTTGCTCCTTGAGGATCCTCTGCATGTGTGTATGTGCATATGTTCGTGCGTATACATGTGTGTGTGTTTGGGTTACATGATAAAAGCTGGTCTCCACACAAAAACTCTTTAAAATCTCCTAACAAAAACTCTGCTTATATTACCAGCTTTTGTTAGCAGCTTATTAACTGCTCCCTTCCTCCTGCTCCTCCCAGACTCTTTTGTTTACCCAGGCATAGGAATGTTTTTTGGGATAGCCGTGTCTCAGAGACAGAGGTGGCACCTGAGTTATGAGAGTGCACAAATATCAGAGCCAGGCTGTATCCGTGTGCAATATAGGGTGTGGGAAAAAACAGGGGAGCCAAGCCTGTGTCCCATCCAGAGGCTGAGGATGCGACGCCCTGTGGAGGAGAGGAGCCTCGTCTGGGGTTGGGCTCTTGCTCAAAGGCTCTTTTGCTTCCTTTTCTGCCTGCCAAGAGCTATTTGCCACACACATGCACAAACAAACCAAAAATACTTAGAGATGCTTTTACAAAGCTTGTGCTTGAATTATTGCTTTAAAAAAGGAACATATTTATACAGCCAACAAATCACTCAGCCAGTCAGTTATACTCACTGCTTCTCCTAAAATATGCTCTGAGTATTCCCCTGGCCTCCCTAGCCAGACCTCCCACACCGCAGCGGAGGTCAGCTAGTGCAGGTCTGCTCCTACCCTCGCTCTCCACTGTTGACTCTATTCAGGCAGTGCTATCAATGCTGAGCTCCATCCCGCCCCTGGATTGATCCCTCCACAGGGACAACGCCATTCCCCTTTCACATAACAAGAGCACTCATGTATAGGGGACTGAGAGAGTGTTTAACTCGCATGGCCAGCATAACAGACCTCACTGAGGCTTGGCCTCCAGAGCATTTTGTGCATAACTCCCTTATGTGGCACACGATGCTCCTAAAGAATCTGCTGCATTCTGACATTTATGATCTTTTCCTGGAAAGTAATTGAAAAGAAAATAAATCCTAGCCAGGAAAATACTGAACCCTTTGCAGGACACAAGAGGACACAGCAGAAGCTGACTGAAGGTTAGATTAGGCTCATTAATCTATAGATGTGGAATCTCACTAGTTACTACTAAGTGATTATATCAATTATTTAATTAGCAGCCTCCAATGCACTTCAGCTTCTGAATTTTGTATTGTAGCTGACTCGAGTGCAAGCACATTGCTTGTCTTTCACTCGGAAACAGAGCTACATATAATAAGAGTTTGGTGAAAGATTCCAGAATAACAAATGCAAGGACTCAAGTTTTCTAATTATCTAAAGCTCTGCAGTGCAAACTTTCCCAATTGCCATGACAATGTGTCTAACACTGCCCTGGAGAAGCCTGACACAAGGTGTTGAGTGGGTGTTTCAAACTCCTTGCTTATTAAAACCCTGGTCTCTGCTCAGACTTTCACAAGGGCTCCCAATTAGTGCCAATTGTGATGATAGCTTTGACCATGTGGATGTTTCTCCTCCAGAAAATGGAGTGAGATCCTATGGCAGCTCTGAAACAAATATGCCTCAGTAGGAAAACAAATTTAAGAGTTCTAAGGGTAGCATCTCTGAATACATTTTAAATTGTATATTTATGTTATATTAAAATCCTTGCAATATCAGGCCTGTAAAAATGTATTATGAAAAAAACAATGATAGATAATAACACCAAAATATATTCTGCTCTTTAAGATGAAGAAACCAGAGGAGAATCATGACAGGGAGTAGTTAATAGTAGTGGCCAGCAGCAAATGTGAGATAATTTTATAAAAAGTCACTACTATCACAAGGTATTACTTAAATTATTTGTCCATGTTCTAAAAGTCATTTGTAGCAGCCGTACCTGCCTTTCAGTGCATATCAGTAGCCCTTATTAAAATAAATCAGTTCTCCAAAGATATTATTGAAAGAACTTGTTGCATTTCAAAGAGGCTTTGAGCAGTATTACTCAAGTTACTTCTGGAATTAAGGCATGTAAGTGATGAGCGTTTCTATAGAGAATGAATGACTTTAGGTCAGTGCAATTTTGTCTTTGTCAAAATTCATTATGCATGCTAGGAAATGTAACAACAGGAAAGGAGTGGGGATCTTCAGAGGTGGTATAAAGGCTCAGAGCTTTTCAGCTTGGCATCATTAGCAAATTCTTACTCATACAAATAGAATAGAAAGAAAATGGCCTATGTCCTGTATCATTCATGCTAATGCATGCGAGCATGTAGAAAGAGAAGTGTCATCTGTGGAAAGACAGCTACGAGAAAGCCTGAGTTACCTGAAAGCCTGAGAAACAAGACACATACAAATGAGGCTAAGGCTGCTCCTGCCTTTCAGAGGTGCCTTGTGGTTTCAGACCTGTAAACACGGACTGGGAGGGGGGTTTATGTCCTTGCAGTAGATATTCACGAAGTGACATGCTCAAGCTATGATCTTTTACCAGGAAAGTATTTCTTCCCATCTCATTTCTGGGGATCTTATCTGTTGTTTATGCTTTTGTTCCTGATGAACACCTCATTGATCTTCAAGGCCCAAAGACTTGCATGTTTATGAGAGGCTTATTGTAGTGCACAACATGGTGCCTCCTCTGAAGAACAGCTGAGCATTAGCATCCAGCTACCACGGTTGTTAATGGAATAGTCAAGTTCAAGGTGTTTGGGAGAAGATAGTGCTGACTTTGGTGCTCTGTAAGTTGAGCCTAGGATTCCTCTCTAAGCGTTAGACAGAGAAGCTCCTGTCTGAAGTGCTCTGAATTGCCATTGTGGAGACTCTGCTGTTTATTTGGAGTGTCTGGGTTCACAAGGAGCTAAACTGGGTTTAACAACTGATTGAGCAAGTGCCTAGGAGAGAAAACCATTCACAGTTACCAGATACAAAGACACCAACCCTGGCAGAGCTGTGAATTGCTCAAAACTCAGAGAGTGTCCTGAGGAAGTAATATTATGTATTTGCTCTATTTTTGTACTTTCTGAGTCATTTTCTGTTGGCTACTGTCCAACAGGATGCCGGACTTCAGGTCTGCATCAGTCTTAAAGAGTACTCTGCATATACTTTCATCCATGATGTACAGCAGTCTGAATCCAGACAAGCTGAAAACCTTCGCCTGCTCCAGAAGGCAAATGGCCTATCATGACTCTGCTCCCTGAACATCTCAGAATTTTCTACAGTATTGGCAAATATGGTCTATGGAGTTTTTAAAACTCTGACTCGCAGGTACCTCTCTCTCTAATCACCGAGCGCTCTGACCACCTACATTAAGACTGTGAATTCCACCAAGTGCCTAGATGCTGATGCACTTTCATGTTATCAACCTTAGCACTGCAGAAACAGCTTTTGCAGCTTCTTTTTACAAAAGGGTTGCTACCTACAAGGTGCCCTACAAAGTGGTAAATAAGCAGCCTGCAGGAAAAGATTGGAGCTCTAAGAGTGGAAAGGGTTGAAGTTGTAGTTGTTCATCAGGTTGTTTTCTATACTTAAAACCAGCCAGAATGCACTGAAGACAAAGAAAAAAATAAAAGTTTATTAACTTAGATGAGTTTTGAATCAGCTTCTTACACTACAGTAAGCATCAAAAAATGGGTCATGTTTGTGTTTTGCCTGAGCTCACTGCTAAGGACTGTCTTTATTTTTAGAACATTTTTTTTGATATATTGAAGTTACTGGGAGCATCCTGGGAACTAATCTGCTCCTTTTCAAACACCAAACAATCTACTCTATAAAGCAGATGACACTCTGTAATGGTTTTCATACTTGGTCATAAATCAGTCACCATCGAGGTGCTGGGGAGGTTATAGAGAGCACTGCGGTGTAGCTGAGCCTTGAAGCATGTTGCTGTTCAGAGCCAGACAAGAACATAGTCACAATATTCCTTTCTAAATCAAAGCAGTGTGTTTCATTTCCACACCTTGACCTACCTTAATTTCCCCACCAGGAGAAGAGGAATAGGAAAAACATAATTAATTCTGTCTTTACTATCACTGAGAATCTGGGGGGAGGAAAATGCCCTCAAGTGAACAAAAGAGATTGAACAAATCTCTTTGTAGGTCATCTGTATTTTTATCCAGCTCCCTCAGGTCAGCAAAGGAATCAGAAAAATCCTAAGACTACATCTCAGAACATCTTACCTAAGATACAACAGCTAATTTAAGTTGTAAAATAATTCTGGAAAAAAAAAAAAAAATTTCTTCCTACGTCAAGCAACATTTCATGCCAGGTTTATGTAACCTGTTATAATATGTTCTCTCCACATATGGTTGTATGTCTGGAGACTATCAAAGCAAGCTTTATAGAAAATGCAGGTAATCACATCAATTCAGGGAAGAAAAAGGTCTGTTTTGTTGTAATGAATCTTATTTTGGTCTCCTTTGCCCCTGCCATATGCTTAGTCCAGGGAAACACAGTACTTTTCTCTTTCATTGCCATTGTACAAAGATAAATTTTTAGGTTATACAACTTTAATTGAATCTACAGACTAAATCCAACTATGTTTTTTTCTCCATTTTGACATGAATGCACACCCCCATGTGAGAAAGTATACCCCACAGCAAGACACATTTATAGAAAAGCCAACTACGTACATTGTGCTGCACCAAAAATGATATCAGTGAAGAGGAAAAGGTGGAGTTCACATTCATGTTTTTGCTTGTGTCCAGTCGTTGCTTGAGTGGGACAGAATGACAGTTTGTAGGGCTTGCTAAAACTGTGCTTTGCTTGATGTCAAAGAAAATACCCTTATGCAAGAACATTTTTCAAGAAAATCTTGACAGTGATTTTAGGAAAGAAAAAGATATAAGTTTCTTGCATCAATCCTCATCCTGAAAGCACAAACCTATAACTGATTATGATAGTAGTTCCTAAAACAGAAAATTAAATATTAGCTCAGAATAAATTGGATACAAAATGAAACAGCTACATTTGCAGCAAACTGCTTAGATCTCAGCCTTACTCTGTAAGGTTTAAGGTTTTGCTAGGCAACTATACATGTACCTTTTAAATTTTAAAGGCATTGTCTCTACTGCCTCTGGGAATAATACAAGAAATTTTTCACATCACCAGGAGCCACTGAGAGCCACTGAGAGAGGCTTTATGCTGAGAAATTAGCTAAATGTGTGTGGTCAGGTTGTTGTGAGAAGGGGAAATGTAGAGAGAAGTGGATTAGGTTGGGCATTTTCAGAAAAGAAAAATTTTTCAACAAAATAGACTGGACAACACAGTGTAAATTAGGAATGACAGTTAATTTAGCATATGGCAAAACACAGCCTGCAGCACTTCTAGGTCAGTGTTTGTGAAACATTTCCATTAGTTAGGAAAATTGCACTTTCTAATTGCAATTAATATGTCAAACATACACATAGCACTTTGCAGAAGCAAAATGTCCCAGTTAAAATTCTGCAAGTTGTCAAATCAGAGGTTGTTCTTAATGTGGTACTGATTATACCTAAAATTTTATGAAGTCTCTATTAATTAAATTAATGACATGAAATATACGATTAACCAGGAATTCCATAGGTATGAATCTGAAATTAATCCTCAAAGATTTCACCTGCTTAAAAAAATATGCAAAATAGGACACTGTATTATTATGAGACCTCACACTCATCTCTTCATTACTCCTGGAACAAATCATTACAGCCATCTTGTCCTGCAGAGAAAGGGCACAGTCTGATACAAGTCATGCAACAAATACTGGTAAGATTAGATCTCTTTTTTACAAAGGTAGTGGTGCTGTTATTATTAAAATTAATATTAATGCAGTGTTTGCAGATTCTCATTCAGGACTAGGGCTTTGTTATAGCAGGTGCTACAAAGATTCTTATAGAGAAGTTGTTCCCCAACGGAAGGAACTTATAGATTAATTTTCCTTACATGGTTTTTCTTGTTTGTCACTCTGTTCCTAATGCCAGAACAGTTTGATTTTATGAGATTAGAGTTAAACCACTATCAGAAGATGTAGCATAATAAGAGTATAATTTTTTCTCTCACTTTCATGATGGTGAGTATCTATTAAGACTGCATATACTATACCATAATGTTCAGAAATTCAGTCTGTACTTCAGATTGGGTTTAGTGCCAGCAATTGATTAACAGTGGCTTTTACTTAGTATTTTATTAACTATATTTCGTAGTTCTTTCAGTATGAAAATTCTTTACTAGCCTCTGTCTTTAGCTTTCCTCATTCTTTTCCCTATTTTCCTTTGCCTACAACACTAGGCCCCTTAAGTGTCATTGTTCCTGGGAAAGCAAAGAAGGCACCGTGTTTCCAGGGTAAGCAGAGACCCCAGCACAGCAGCGTTTTACACTCGTTTGACGTAGGAATGTATACTTCTTTACATTCCAGTCCAACCAACTTCCGGGGTAATTACAAAGTGAAGATTAAGGCCTTTCACTTTTAAAATGGAATGTCAGTATGAGCAAGCCTTAATGGTCACAACATGGTAAGGACCAATCCTTACCTGGTGTGTTGGAAAGGCAAATGCTGCAGAAAGTGACCTGCAGGCGCCAGAATCCTCCTGGGCTGCCTCTTTCGATAGCCGGCGCGATAGGGTCAAGGTGGCAGCTGCTCACCCCAACCAGAGCAGTTGTCCCAGGCTCCTGGGCCCAGCCTGGGAAGTAGCCAGGAATAAAAACATGGACCAGAGGCTGAGCTGGAGATGAGCTAGGAAAGGTGTAGGCATCTGCCACCCTTTCGGATCCGCTTTGGACTTAGCTAAGGAAGCAGCCGGCTCCTAAGCCTCATGAGCTATTGGGAAACAGTTCCCCCGGTCTCTTCCACTTGTTTCTTTTGACTGCACTTGCAACTGAAAAAGTAAGTGAATTCAAATAATGGCCTCAAATTCGCTAAAGTTCTAGAAAAAGAACTAACAATTTTACACAGCCTTGACTAGTGCTGGGCAAAAATTAACAAGACAGAAGCAAAGATGAGGAAAGGCTCTGTACGTTTCTAGTCAAGCATTACAAAATTTGACATACAAAATAATTAGTCACTATGGGAGGTATATACATTTCTGTTTCATAGACTTTCATAATGAACTACAGGCTTAAGCAGCACGTTTTCTATTGTGTGACCAATACAAGTGCTAGCAATGTCTCAAAAATCACATTAGACTTTTGAGGGGGGGTTATGTTTAGTTGTGTCAAATTCTCAAAGTCAAAATTTCAAAAGGCACTGATTCTGCACTAACGCACTAGCAAACCGAAGGGTTTCTTGTTTGTGAATTAAGTTGGGTTTAATCTGGAGGAGTTCAGAGAAAGCAGCCACAGGGCAAAATATCGGGGATCGAATCTGCCTTTTCAAGTTGTGTTAGGCAAAAAACAAAGAACTAACACGAATTGCTGCTCCTGTTATTCTAATTACATAGTGCATTTCTGCAGTGCTCAGTAGCCCTTGTGAAGGACTAGAGACAGTCCATTGTGTTATTGAAAATGCATAAAAATCATTGCCTCAGACATCCAAGACACCAGGTTTCAGTAGATTATGATGTGTGAGTATACAGAAACAACAAGGAAATAGTGATTACCAGAGACAATGATTTCAGCACAGCAGCAACCTAAGCACTGTCAGTGTTGCTTTGCAGGCATTACAGAGTTGTAGGAAGGGCTTAAGGATGACTTTGGGGAGCTTTGCTTCTCAGGCAGTACAGGCAAGACGTATAATAGCAAGGGAAGAGAAACTAGTATTGCCAGACAGTTTAGACATTGAGGGAAAGGTGGCAATGTTTAATGGTTACTTCACGATACCAAAAGAGAATTGCAGTTTTCAGCTCAGATTAAGGAATTTTGTAATGCCTACTGAGAGCACCTTCAGCAGGATTCAAAATGCAGGGGCCAATCGGAGAGATCTGTGGACCAGAGTTTGCCATGGACAGGACAGCCAAGGAGCCAATCCATGTGTGCAGGAAGGACAGGAGGCGTTGGAGGGGAATTGGACTCATTAGTGAGTTTAAGGTAAGTTTGACTAGTGAGGATAAAGCATCAAAAGAAATAAAGACAAGTAGTAAAGAGGAGATGAAAATGATTTGTGTAAGCGAAGAAGAACCAAGCAAAGGAAAGCAGCCAAGAAATTTCTGCATATGTCAGGAAAGTGAGAGAAGGGGACTGTAGGAAGCAAAGGCAGCAAGATTACGTGAAGGGAAGGACAGGTATTCTGTGAACTTTCTCTTTGAGGAAATCCGCAAGATCCCATGGAGCAAGAGACACGGAGACAGAAGAGAGGAGGATGTGAAAGAAACGATTCAAAGATCGTAGTAAAAGAGCAGACACTGCAAGACAGCTTTTCACTCTAGAGCACAGCGCTATTAATAACCCATGTCTTGAAGGCATTTCTTCAGTTTTGCTCTGCTTGCTAATACCAGAGAGACGGGTTTGGTTGAACTAGGAATGATACATCAGCCTTTTAAGTATTAAATAAATAATTGATTTAAAATAATAACACAATATTATAATAATAATAATATAATAAAATGAATAAATGAATAACTAAATAAACAAGTAACAGATTGCCTATTAAAACACAGACACCAGCACTCCAACAGGCCCTGCTGCCTCTTCTCCCTGCTCCCAAGGGTTTGGGCGCCTGTGTGCCAGGCCAGCACCGACGCAGCGCAGCCCAGGAGCCTCCTGCCAGGCAGCAGTGGTGGAGCTGGGCGAGGAGCTAGGGGAAACCTTGTTAGGGCCTCCCTGGGCTGGTACCCGATGCCCAGGACCAGGGCTGCATATTCTCTGCCTTCAGTGTGATCCTGTTGGTTGGCTGTCACCTTTGCCTGCCTGATCTTATCACAAGACACCACGGCTATTGCCACCCGGGCAAGCGGTTAGATGGAATTAAAGACTCCCTGGATTTTGTTCCCTTTGCTGGCCTGGCTTTATTCAGGGGAATGAACAGCTCCAATCCAGAAAAGACCTCGCCCAGGTGCTCAGGGCCCCATAAGGAAAATTCAAGATGAGGGATTATGAACATCCCCCCATGAGGACAGAGGTGACTGTCCTGGCCTGACTCTCTCACCTGCTGCCTTATAAAACAGCAAGTTTATGAACTTGCTAGCAATCCTCCTGCGGAGGATATTTTACCTTCTGTTGTCCAGGGCTCCTGATGCTGTCAGGCTGCATAACACTTTTTGTTTTTTTTTTTAATCCTGCAGGCTGCCATACCTCTGGGTAAGTACATCTTTCTTCATCTAGTCACTGGACTCCAGACTTAAAAGGAATATTTGGAACTTTAAAATGTGCCTTTACCTCAGAAATGGGCAGCAGAATGTATGTTGATTTAAGAGAATAAGAAAAGAGTAATAAAATTTGTATTCTGTAAGTACATTACATAGTTTGGAAGCAGAACAGATTATTTTATAGAGTGATGGATTAACTGGGTTACTCTCAGGATCATTATCATACCAAGTTAGCAGTTTTTGTCATAGGAAAAGCATTACTTCTTCCAGGAAATAGGAGGGGAAAAGCCCCACTTCTTCCAGGAAATATGAGGGCAAGATCTGACATCTTTTCTCTAGCAAAAAGCCAGTACTCTTAATTACTCTCTTCAGTCAAGGCCCAGCAAATATTAAACAGCAGTTAAACAGAGGTGAATTGCAATTAGGTTTATAGTGCATCCATTACAGTTCTGCAATGGGGATGCATGGAGAATACTAACCAGAACTAAGATTATATAACTAGCTTAAACCACTGGTGGTTCCGATAGTAAAGGTTTTTCAAGCATCTTTTGCCCAGAAAAGATTTTAAACTACAAGCCCAACTTAATTCTCACCGGGTATTTTTCTTATACTGTTCTTAGGGGATCCAGTTCTCAAAGTTCCTAGCTGTCTTCTGTGAAGTACTGAGCACTGTCAGTTTTCATGGCCATCAATCACTTCTTCCAGCAGAGAAATTCAGAGAAATTTCCTCTCTAAGGATAATTAAGGACAATGAGGATCAGGAGATTGGTGGAGAGAGAGACAAATACAGGCAAAACTGCCATTGCTGATCTGGTTAACCAAGAGCAGGGTACCGGAATCTATCTACAAAAATGGTCTTTGTCATAAAACCTGCTGTAATGCCCCCTTCTTATATCTTCAGTGTCACAGTTTTGTGAAAATACTCTGATATCATTTGACACACCTAACCCTGCGACTGTGGCATAAAAATAACCAGGAGCCTGCAAGGCTTGCACAGTGAGCTGAGAGCTTCAGTGCTGCCATTCGTTCATGATGAATGATGCATATAGTTTCAACAGCTCAGAAATCTTATTAGCCCTCCTGTAATAGGGCTTCTGATTATCAGCAGCAAAGTTTCTGTGCATTTTCATGTGTGATAAACATAACAACACTGTTTGAAACGCGTATACCTTCCTGCACAAACTCGCAGTGACTGGGATTTGTGCAAGTGAACTCTCTGAAAACAGAAGGGAAAGAATTTCTCTGCCAGCTAAAGAGAATACATAGCCTGGCAGCTCTATAAGTGGAAAAAAAAATGACCATTAATCTTCATCTTCTGCTTTCAAAACAAGCTTACACTTGTGTTTTCTCTTGTCAGTCCGCATGATGACCTCATGCACATCTAATACTACGTGTGTATTACCCATTGCCAGCTATTTAAGAAGCAAAGCCAAAAGCTCGTTATCATTGTGTAGTTGGTTACCACTGTTGGTTACTGCGAGAAGGAGCACATAATCTAAAGTCTGGCCTGAATTTACTGAATTCATGCAGAAATGTATGTCTAAGTTATCCAGCCTACTTCTATTTGCCATCCTAGCATGACAATTGAATTTGTGCAAATTGGGAGGTTGGAACTGAGAAGCCTGTGCATTCTGTGCCCTGCTGTGTCACTGATTCATGGTGCAATCCCACCAGACATGCCTGGAGACATGCACAACAACTTCTTCTGCAGAACAGGTCTTTAACCCTTCACACATAGCCTTATTAGTCTATACGTGAGGAGGGCTTACAGGCATGGTCATACTTTTGAAGGGTCTATGATTTCATGAAGTGTAATTACATTTACATTTTAAATATAGAACTTTGAATCCATGGATAAAACATATTTTCAAATAAAAAGTTTAAATTTCATACAGTAAAAGCCATGCACTTAAACATGTTCAGTTGCCACTAGTCCTTATCAGCTCTATCAGCAAATAAACAGGCTTTGCTGTAGGGAGTATCAGAACACAAAGGAATACAAAATACTATACCAAAATGATTTTCATCAAGAAAAGAAAATGTGGACAAATTCTTTCTGCCTGCAAGTAAATGATCTGTTGATAAAAGGTCATCTCATAAAAGCCACAATCTGATCTTTGTCATCTGCCTCAAAACAGCTGATGTTCGTCTAAGTCAGTGAAGCTTCTCATAAAAGGAGCACAACATCTGCCTAAGCCCCCTCAAAAGCAACTGGGCACTGCTCTTTCAATCATGCAAAGAACTAGCAAATAGTATTGCTGGGATAGAGAGGAAAGAGTTTATCAGACACATCAATAGGAGACATTTTCCTACTGGCAAGTGGATGTATTTATTTAAACAGTATTCCTTATGTATTTTAAAATAGAGCATGGAATTCAACAAATTAAAAAAAAAAAAAGATGAGAAGAGGCCTTGATTTATTTTTAATACAATGCATATCCCTTTCTCACATAATTTTAATTACGATCAATGTAGTATCATGCCATTACTCAGCAATGGACCTGTCAGGAACAAATGAACAGATTACTGAATTTTTCTGTGGTATATGTGACACTTAGCATAACAATTCGCAAAAGTAGTTACTCTAGAAGACAAGCAATCAGGTTCTTGTCAGTTGGGGCAGGGAAAAAGTAGAGAAAGTATTTCTGTAGTAATGCATCAAAGGACACATATTAATTTAGATCTTTTAAGAATTGCCACTGTATGTATACAGGCACTTTTCAGAAATGCATCTCTGGATGAGACCAGTGGCATGGGAGATTTTGTTGATATAGGATTAGGAGGACTCTAGTTTTGATCCAGCTGATAGAAATAGGAAATGCTTTGTGTTCTAATTTGATTGCCAGCTCTGTTGGAAAGAATCATTGCCTGTGTTGTTCCAACTTTGCCCATGCAAGTTATGAGCAAGATATTGCAATTTATTAGTTTGATAAAGTGTGTCATGTCATTAGACTCTTAACCAATCAAATGTTTTCTGCTTAAGCACTATTGAGCAGAACATAATTTGTAGCAATCTTAGAAATGTTTATGCATGTGCTTAATTTTCCTGCCGTGGGTGGTCCTGCTGAAGCCAGTAGAGCTGTTCTCCTCAGCAGAGTTAAGCTTTCAGAGATATGCAACTGATAACAATGATTCAGCCAGCAGTTAGACTTAGAAAAGTAGTGCAGGGGTCTTGCAATGGGCTTGGAACTCAGGTATCAACAAGTATTGTGTTTTCTAGTGAGATATAGTTTTGGAATTACATTTCTGACTTTCAGCTCAAAAAGGCATTTGTAACAACACTGGGGACTGCTTTGTGTTCTCTGTATCCCCTCAAGGAAAACATTTAGAAAGGCTATTATAAAGATAAATGGCATGATTTTCAAAACACAGAGGGAGAAGAGAAGGGAGTGCTCTTTCTATTGTACCAAAGGGGAACAAGAATTTTTGAAGGGTTCACTATTCCAGAATACGAAGTGGTAAAACATGATTTTGCAAGGAGATGCACTTCCCCTGTATTTAGTTTGAGGAACAAATGTTCATGTCTTTATAAAGCTAGAATGATTGTGATTTGTCCCACTGGAAGCCAGAAGATGAAGAGTAAATTCTCCTGTTCTTCTTTTCTGACCCTACACCAACAACAAATCACTGCAGTGGGATCATGACTCGGTTGTAGCAACCTATCCATTTATTGCGTAGCAAGGAATAAATAAAACTCTTCAAGAATAAATTGCAAGCCTCAAGGCATGCTTAGAGATCTTAAATTAGCAAAACCAAGTTTAAATATAGCTCCAGATATGGAGCACACAGATGACTTATCATGTTAACTTAAATCAGGGCAACTCCTCTGAAATAAATGAAGCAAGACTAGAGAATAGAGATCCTCAGATGTGATCTACAACCTGCTCCTTCCATGCCAAAGCATAAAATTAGATCAATGGCCATGTCAGTGAAAAACATTTGTGGAGATGCAGTCTGGCATGCTTCATAATAGCATGATGATAACGACCAAAATTTTCAGCACATATACTCTTTTTTTTTTTTTTTTGAAAGAATCTGGTCCTCATTCTTGCTCAAAAATATTTTATTAGTGAGAAATTTTATTAGGAGGAAGAGAACTTATGATAGGAATTGAATTTAGGAAGTTAGAAGCCTTTCAGTGCAGGAATAAACCAGTCTCTTTCTCCCTCAGAGAATCCAGAATTTGGATAGAATTAAATTTAAAATTTGATGGGCTGAAGAAAGATACCAATCAGGGACCTATAGCTTTTACTGAAATAAGTATTTACTTATTCCTCAATATTCCTCAAGTGATCCTCAAGTTCATCTTGTTCATATGGAACTACAGAAAAATAAAGGTGGAAGGGATTTTCAGAAATGCTGGGATCTCTCCCCCTGCCCCATGGTAGAAACAGGTACAACCACGTCATTCCTAACAGATCTTGAATATCCTTTTCTTAAACCTCCATTTGTAGAAAACCTTCATTAAAACCCTTCAGGCCAGTGTCTCTCCTGCTGTGTCCCCTTGGGCACAGAAGTAGGGAAGAAAGTGGGGCATTCACGAAGTGTAAGAAAAGTCCACAAAACTCTCAACATTTCTTCTCCACCAAGGTGCAGATGTGAGAATGGTCTGTGACTACTGGCTGCAAATAAATGTGGTAAGCAGAGAACTGGTAAATACCATTAAACACTGGCACAGAGCAGTTCTTCCTGAGGAGGAATGAATATGATTTCAATGCAAGGGGACATATGGATGAAAATCAGCCAAAAGGAATTTACACTTTCAAAGTGCTGGAGAAATACTATCTTTGGACATCTATTCATTACTCTATCTGTTCCAATGGCTAGTCAATCTTTTTCTCTTAAATGTAGTATAAATCCTTCTTGCTTCTATTTATACCTATTACTTTTTATTCCATGCACAGCAGACATTAGCAGCAGTTCGTTCTACTCCCTTTGTGGCTGATTTTAAAATATTTGACAGTAATAGCTGTATCACTTGCTAGTCGTTTCTTCTCATGTAAAATGATGTGTATTACTGCCAAGTTTTGACTTTTCCCTTATAGACTGGAGACTTGAGATGTACCTGTCAGCTGATTAAGATGTTTATTAATTAATAAACATACTACAAGGAAATTGGCAAAGCAGCAAACTAATCAATAACAAAGTTAGCTAAAAACATACCACTGACATTAATTCATAATTATAGGGCTACACAAGACTATTATGTACAATTAAGTTGTTAATTAGTGGTCTTAAATCTAATGAATCACATATATAGCTACTATTGAATTACAATTCTGTAAATATTAGGGTGCTGGATTATTTCCCCAACATCAAGTTTGCACACATAAACTCAATGGAGAGTCCAGCAGGTTGTCCCAGAAGTTCCCCTGCATCATCACAGTGCGGTTGGCATTCCCTGGTCAGCTTTGTGATCACAGGGGCATTTCTGTGCTCCTATCCCAGGTAGGTGTCCCTTGTTGTTCTGTTATTGATTTCATACCTTACTCTCTGTTGTTTTTCTGAGCCCCAGCCCATCTTTTTGCCACTTGTGCACCTCCTTTTCTCTGCTCAAGCTCTTCTCAAATAAAAAACTAGTTCCTAGTTACTTTTTCTTCATTAGTCCCAGATTTGCTACATTATACCCAAATTTCATATTTTTGATAGCATAAGCTATGCAATCTTGGCTTCATAAAGTATTATGGATATTGCTACCTTGGTCCTTAATCTTCCCTGTCACTATAGAGTTGGTAGCGGCTGGCCTTAGTGTACCTCATTCAATTACTAGACATAATGATTCTAATTCAGCCTTGATTCTTCTACCTCTTGCTGAGCACAAGCAGTTCTTCTCTTATGCAACAGTATTTTATGAATCAGAGCAGAAGAACAGCTTGATTTTCACACTTCTGCTTTGCCCCCTAATGCTCCTCTCACTCGCAATACCTCAAGACCTTCAGTCTTTCCTGGTGATTGTTCTCATTGCTGGGTTCATTTTATTTGGTCTACATTTCTCTTGAACTCTCGATGCTCAGTATGGCCTTGCATCCAGTTTTTCACCGCTTTCAAGTAGTTCCAGTGAGAACAAATTATCTTAGATGGATTGTATGAATGTGTAATGAAACAATGTCAAAACATAAAAGACATCTACTAATTTTTTTTTGCTCACAGCACACATTATCTTGTCCTAGAAGATTAGGTAAGTTTGACATGATTTGTTCTTGAAAAAATCTATTTGCTACTTATCTTCTATTTTTCACCTATTGTTTTATTATTTTTTTCCAGATTTTTCAAGAGAGAGTTTAACTGACAAATCTGCAATCCTCTGGACCCCTTTTTGTCATTTTTAAAGCAGTTATATCCAAACTTTCCCGTCCTTTCAGAAGTTTACCACTCATCCACAATTTTTCAGATAACCACGCTCTGTCCTGAAATCCACTCTCTGTCCTCTGTCCTTGCCCAGTTATCAGGCAAGTGCAACTCATCTGACAACGGCCTAAACAATGTGAAAATATCTTAAAGTGACTAGTCTGAGACCTTGCTAAGCTTTTCCACACAGATCTAGTCTGAATTTGTTCTCTTCTTACTCTCCTATTATTTATATAAATTGGCTGTTGGTGACAGATTCATTTAGTGAAAACTGAAGCAGAAAAGACATTAACTACTTCAGATCTCTTTCCTGCATCTGTTAATATTTTTCTTTTACTGTTGAATAGCTAGCAAATATTTTATCTTTTGCTTAACATAACTTTGAAATTATTTATTTCAGCTTTTCTTTACCTGTCTCATTGTGTCTTTCCATATATTTATTTCTTTTTTTTTTCTTTATATGCAAGATTTAGTTATCTTTAAATGCAACCTTCCAATTTGATGTTGTTATCTCGTTCTCTATGTTTTCTCTTTCTTTCTATAAGGCCATTGTCAAACATTTGGTATAGCAAGTTGAATCTTCTAATACCTTTCCATTGCTCCTCTCTTTGGGGTAGTTAGCATTTACAGTTCTGGCATTATTATTTTATAGAACTGCCAATTTCTGAGAATCTGGATTATTTAGGTATTTCACTCATAAAAGGTAAAAGCTGAAAGTAGTTGATTGTACCCATTCTACTATTTCAGAATGTTTCTATTCTTTTTCGCGGATTAATTGACACATTCAAGGCCATATGCAGAAGCAGAGGAAGATCAAGTCTGTTATGCTTCTGATTGTTAATGGGCGCATGTTCTCTAGCTGTAGACATGAATGGGGAAATAGTTTTGTCCTCCTCAGTTTCCTGAAAAAAAAAAAAAAAAGTAAATATTGAAACATTTTTAACATTGTAAAAGGACAAAATGCATCAGGAATACTTTGCACAAAACCACTGAAAGCCACTTGTAAATTTACTCAATACTGAAGCAAATTTTATAGTGTCTTATACCAAATTAACTATTAGCATCAACAAGAATGTTTGGTACAGTAAGATCTCATCTTGGTAAACATACATCACTTACAAGCCACTGTTAAATTTTAAACTGCTTGTGGATCGGGAAAGTACATGAAAAATTGATCATCAGGAACAAAATGAAGGAAAACTGTATTTTATACTAGTTCAGTGATATCAGAAATTCTTTGTACATCTCTAGTACTTTCAGACACTTTCAAAGTGCTCTAGAAAACACACCAATGTGTAAGATTTGATATTCTGATTTTATTGATGGTGAAACTGAAATGACATCACAAGCATTGGAATGGGGCTGAAGGACAGAGTATTATATTCACAGACTACCCATATTTTCTGGTGGCAGTGTTAACCAAAGAAGGTTAAGCTAAAATGATTCCCCAGGAAAAAAACTGTGTGAAACAAACATCATTTTACTTCAGGTGAAAACTCAGAATGGATTCCATTCATGAAGCTCCATTTTTGCATTGGATCACCAATTGACGTACTCTGATTAAAGTAAGAAAAGTGTCAACAGTTTACAGATAAAAAAGAAAAAACGAAAAGGAAGAAGTTCTTAAATAGCCCTCAGTATATCGGCTAATGTTCCTGAGTGGCACGTGTGACTCTGGCGTGTGAGTTGCGTGGTTTTCTGTTTTCCCCAGCAACTAGCAACGTGATAAAAGTAAATCCCTTCTGGACAACCATTGAGGGACAGGAGGAAGAACTTGTGAAATATAGAGTTATTTTTCTTAGGAGATGCTCAGCTACATTATACTGGGTCATAATTAAATCAATGGAGACTGATATCTTCAGAGGACCCATTGTAAGCCAGTGTGGTATTAATCATCTCCAAGGTGATCATAGTTTCTATGGGAACTAGGATATTTGTTTGTGTTCTTAGTGCTGGCCGGTCGCCCAAGTTTGGCAGCCTCCATATAGCAATCCAGCTGATTAGAAACGTTAAGTCGCCATCATGAATTTTTCATTACCACTGTCACTACGAATCCATCCTTTACAGGAATAATTACTCATTAATAAATCCTGTTCTGTGCTTGGGAGAGAAAGGTTGCCTATGCTGAAGCTGCCCTTTGGTAACCAAGCTATTTAAACCCTGTGGGGGCTTGTTGGGCAAAAGAAGCATTCCTTTTTTTACTCACTAAGTTCGCCTTTTGAAAATGGGTAAACTCCTTGCCAGGCATTTTTCTCCTGTGATTTTTAGAAATATTTAT
>VZSV01000023.1:5435903-5448734 GCA_013398735.1 Nothocercus julius | reverse complement strand
AAAAAAAAAAAAAAAAAAAGGATAATCTTGAATGGAGGCTTGACTCAGATATAGAAGTCCCCCCGGTTTAATTATTTTCTGCTCTCTAGCTGCTCCAGAGAATTGCTCCGGTTCAGGAAGGTCTATCTGGAGCCAGGGAAAGCCAAGCTGTTCTGCCCTCCACGTGGGTCCCGCTGCCTTGGGTGCCCTGGTGCTTGGGGCGCTCCAGCTACCTCCAGGTGTCCGTCATGGCCTCTCCATGGAAAAGTCCTGAGGGTTGTTGGGTCTCGGCAAAGCTCATGAGGAGCAGCAGGGACCTGCACTGCCGCTCCCAGGACAGCAGGACTAGGGGAAACAGCAAGGGGAAACATCCAAAAAAATTCCTGGGAAGCCACAAAAGCAGCCGTTAATTTATCAGTGTGGAAAAAAAGTCTTGTGATGGCTGATTTATTGCTTAGCTTAAAAAAAAAAAAAAAAAAAAAAAAAAAAAAAAAAAAAAAAAACACAAAAAGACTGGATGAATTACTGAAAATGGAATGGGTAGAGGGGAAGGGAAGGCAGAGAGGGAGCATTTCATTTTCCTGCTTCAGTGCATGTCATTCCATGCCGTGCTTTTCTTCCCTTTGTATTTTGACAGGAGAGAAATGGAGAGCCTTTATAAAGTCAGCCCTTTTGAGCTGTGCAGACAGTGTGATCTTACTTCACTGGCAAACCATAAACTCTCAGAGACACCTTTTTTATCATGGCCAGGTAGGTATGTACAACAGCACCTCACGGCTATAGACTTTTTCTCTTCTACAAAGATGTCCTTATCCAGAAGAAGTTACCACAACCCTACTTCTCCTTTGTTTTTTTTCACTATTTAAGGGCCTTGTCTCAGCACCTCTACTTAAATCTTTTTGCACATCTCCATTTTAACCAGTACTGTCTTTCAAAATGTTACCTGAAATCAAGACATAGGAATGTCTGGGCTGAATCAGACCAATGTTTAGAGACTGCTGAAAGAAAGTCTGAAAGTATCTATAATAACAGGTTAATCAACATGATCAACGTATATAAACTTAAAATAAAAATGCATTCAAGAATCATAGAACTATCATGTTAGGAGGTCTAGTTCATTTATATTACATTAATGACACTTTAAAAGATGACTCTGTTCCACTATGCATTTGAATACAACCATGTAGAAAATAACCATTTCATAATCCAGAATTAAAAAGGGATATATTAAATGAGATCAATATCAAAAGGGTTCCTACTAATTCAAAAAATGAAACATAAAAAGAAATCTTTAAAAATATTCCTGTTAAAATTTGAGAATGCTTTTATCGTAATTCTATAAAAATAATGAAACAGAAAATGCAAATGAGAATTTTGCATTCAGAATAAACTTTTCAGGTTCTTAATAAGATCCTGAATAAATAAGTCATCATATCAGATATTCAACTTTTATCACAAAAGATCTTTCCATCGTGTCAGGCATTTCTCAATACATTAATGGTAAAATATGTGAAGTATTTTGTGAAGTATTTGTGAATAGTAAGAATCTCTGGAAATATTTTAATCAACCTGACAGTGTTAGAGAAAATCCAAAATCATTTACAATTTCTGAGACAGAGGAGAAAGAGTTGATGAACATATTGACAAAAATATTGGTTGCTGAAATCTTTATGTGAGTTGAAAAGCCAGTAAATACTGTCAGAGTTCTGAGGATATTGTTTCTGTGCAGGACTGAAATAAATTGTTATGATCAGAGCCATAAATCTCCTAAAAGGAAAAGATAACACTGTGGACTTTCTAAGCATATAATTTACACTTCTCTAATTCTCTCTGTAACATATTATGGAGATTGTTTTTCACATCTATGAAATATTCATAAGGAAGATTATTTTATATTGTTAAATATTCGGGAATAAAAACTTTCTTTTTGCTTCTTACCCATTAAAACAGACGTTTTATCAAAAGAAATTTGATTTAATTTCTCTTGCTCCTTGGTGAAGAGCTTTGCGAAGAAGAAAAAAGAAAAAGTCATACAGGCACCTAATCTGTGACTGCTGATCTATTCCTAACAATTAATCTAATTTTCTGGCACGCTACACGTCAGCACACACATAACAAATTACACCTTTTGGTATTCTTAATTTGGAAAGACCAGTTATGCTCATATTCACAATCCACTGAATTTTGCTATGCCAACGTGTGTGCCTTAACTGAACACATCAAAGAAATGCCAGAGGTTTACATCAATGTATTTTCAACGTCAATACTTTGATCCAGCTGTCGCTACTTTAAATTTAGATATGGTATGTGAGTCAGATGTTTAGATATGATCAAGCCAAAATGAATTAAGATGCTTAATCAGACTGAGTGTACCATTAATCAAAGCAAAAAAAAAAAAGGAAGAAAAACATTGTCAAGATGCTGTAAGAGGATGCCACACAATAATAACTAGGAATTTGGGTTAGTCTCTGCTCTGCCTACCTCATTTTATGCATGTGTTCACTAAAATACTCACAGAGATTCAAAACTCATTTAAGAGGATATCCTTCCTCATATAAAATGAAAGAGAGCATTACATGAATAATGATGAGGCTGAAATTAGTTCTTGTCCCTTAAAGGAGCACCAGTTCTGTGTAGTTTGGAGGTTGTTACAGAGAAAAAAGATGGTTCAGTGTCACAAATGTTTTTTAATCAGTGTCATCCACGGGGTAGGACCTCTTTGTGCGTATCACTCATGTGGGACAGCTTTTCCCCTGTTCCTGTTTGCTTCGGGAATGTGCTAGTGTCAAGGAGATATTGGCTAAGCTGCCCCATCTTCCCATTACAAATTCACTACTTGAAAAACAGGTGAGATGAAAGGGTCTTCTGAGCCGTCTACCACATCACAGCCTTGGCCAAATTTCTCCTCACAAGGGACCTGGCAACGTGACCCTGTCTGAGGGAGAGCAGCTGTACAGATGACAGCAGGGGGTGCAGGTCCAGCCTTTGCATCCAGCCACGCTTCTCTTTCAGTGCTGGCCGCAGGGGCAGCCAACTTGTGCAGGGCACTTTGCAGTTTACTGGAGCTTCTGGAGCAGCCAGGACTGCTTGGTAACTGTAACGTTTGGTGCAGGTGTTCGAAATCCCATCTGCTGGGTAATGCAGTGATACTGTGCAAATATTTGTAAAAATTGGGTTTTGCTTGCATAAAAGCATAAAATGTTTGGGAATCACTGCCCTTCATAAAATGCTGGCATCTTCATGTGCAACTGAACACTCGTCTATGAATAAGATACTTCACTACTTGCTTTTTGTAGCTCTTCTGTTTAGAAAGTTTCCTCTCATCCAGCCAGAAAATTAGAACTTGTTATGAAATTACAAAGGCATCTTGCAAATTAACTGTTCAAATTGCACAGAAATTTGCAAACTCTCATGAGCTCTACTAAGAATGCCAGCTTAGGTGAAAAGCCAAGTATCTCAAATATTGTATAACAACCAGAAAATTAAAGGAAAAAATGCCTTTAAAAAGAAAGATTTTTTTTTTTTTTAAGTCCTTTTGGTGCTAAACAAAGAGGCACAAACAGACCTGAACTGGGGCTAGCCTCCTCCTCTATCAGCAGTGCCTAACCACGTGAACGTCTGCTTGGTACAGCATTGGAGGACAGAAAGGCTACAGTGGAGGAGAGCCAGCATTTCTTTTTGAACTTGATATCTTATCACAAAAACTCATATTTTATGGAACAGTTAATATATAAACCATTGAAGGAAGCAGATTTTGAAGATGGAAGTTGAAAAAATAAGAAAAGAGAGTTGAATGTCACTTAATATCATGAAGCCTGTAGTGTTTTTTCTGCTATAGGGCTCAGAGAGAGGGGGAGAAAGAACTATGCTTTAACCTATGCCTATGGCTTATGTTCTTAGTGATAGAAAATTAACATGTGATTTGCTTTTCCTATTGTATTTTTATCATTGAAGAACTGAAAAGATAAATGAATATTTTTTTTCAGCTCTATAAGTGAAATTGTGCTGAAAAAGTAATAAATGGAAAATTAACCCATAAATAAGCAATCATGCTAGGAAGAAAAATAAAATCATTAAATGCTCTTCATGTGCAGTAAGACAGCTTGGGTATCTGTCTTCCTTTCTGCTTTCTTTCCCCCACAAATGCCCATCGGTTACTCTCCTCAGCAAAAACCAACATTATATTACCCTGAATGCCCATGTGAGGAAGCAAAACTGTTAAACTGAAGGCAGTACTCTAAATTCAACAGCCTACTTCACCTTTTATATGGTGTTCACAGTAGAAGGTACCTAATGGAGGACCGAGCTCTTGGGGCAACTCCCTTCAAAGCAGTGCCAGCACTCTCTAATAATATAAAGCTAAGGAAGCAGTGATTTCAAATCCTGAAGTGCTCCTATAGGTGAACAGATCATGTTTTACCTTGGTCTCCTACACTTATGGATGGATAAAGCTAAGATGATGTAATTATCATCTCAGTAAGGGGAATAATCAGTTCCCCTTATTATTCCCCATCTCAATTAAGGGGAATAATCCTTAGAGAGGTTTCCTTTTGTTTACCAGTTGATAGAAACAGGCTTCTCCAGAAGTTCATTAGGTTTTTAGATAGGCTGCCTGCTGTAGAGTTGTATTTCTTTTTATTATTTATTACATTTGGCAACCTAACTTCACTTTCAAGTTGTTTTTTAGTTTCAAAAACAGCTGATGTGGACATGTATATTTACATGGAAGGAAAATGAAAAGGTTCCCTTCTTTGGGTAATTAATAAGTG
The DNA here is from genome assembly GCA_013398735.1 of Nothocercus julius. Lineage (NCBI taxonomy): Eukaryota > Metazoa > Chordata > Aves > Tinamiformes > Tinamidae > Nothocercus > Nothocercus julius. The sequence continues at coordinate 5,443,986 of VZSV01000023.1, read as the reverse complement.
ATAGTTTTAATGACAGTGAATGCTAACTAGCTTAAATGGTTGTCCATAAGATCTATTAATTCAGGAGGAAACAGCAAAGCTGTCAAAGAAAGTAATCCTAAAATCTATCTTTCCTAAACTCTGTGGATCATCTGTGAAAAGCTGGACAGTGCTATTGATCAGCTGAGGTTCAAGTCTTCTTTTATAACATAATTTATCCCTACAGCTCAGCATTCTTATAACGACAGACCTAAGATCAAGGACATAAGAATAAATAAAAACTAGAACAGATACTACTAATGAGGGAATGTTGCTTGAGTGGTAACAGTGATATCACAATAATGGCACAGATCATCCAGAGAAATGAATAACATAATGGCTCAATTTTTCCCTTTAATTGTTTTTTCCTTTAATTGTTTTTTCCTTTCAATGGAAGATTGAGACTCCATTTTTCATCCAAACCTTCTCACAAGTAATTAGTGGGTGAAAACTCCTGTCAGAAGTGTATATTTTTTCCAGTCCTTAAACCAAAGTAGGCAACAGATCATTAGGACTGGCATTTCTAATTACAAGTCTAATCATACGAAACCTGTTTTTTTTTCCCAGAAAGGCAAGAAACAGCTCCGACTGCTTAATGGAGGTAGAGTTCATACCCGTCAACATTCTAGTAAAATATTCATTTATGTAAAAGTCAAACGCTGCACACTACCCACTGCCAACTGTTGCCCACATGTAGCTTGAGCGGCAAAATCCATCTAGCATACACACTCCTGCCAGCTTTCTTTAAAATTCTGCCTCAGCATGGTGCTTTTCTTTCCTTAATAGGTATGTTATCAACAATAAACTAATATCAGAAGCAATAGGAAATTGCTGCTGGCAAGCCAGCAAGTTCCAGTGTTCCTGATATTAGTCACCAACACAGCTCTCTCAGTTCTATATCACTTTATTACTATTTCTGTATCTTGTAGCCTGAGAGGCCACTGGCAGCATATGCTGCTCACAGTTTAAATACTATGTAGTGTTACTTGCCAGCCCAAGGAGGAGGATGGAACAAAACCAAACACAGCCTCAAAACACAAAGGAGTTCCCCAGATGCCCCGAGAGGGAGAAAATCACACTGTATTTTCGGGGAGAGAAAGGGGACGTTTCTTATGACACACTCTTTCCACATTGTATTTAGCCTCCACTAACCATCTGAAGAAATATGTAGCCCTGCAAGACAGAATGACAGAACCCTTGGCAAACAACATCAAAACCAGGACTTCTAACCCTTCTTTTCTTATAATCAGGTGTAAAAGAGTTCGTATGAGTAGCAAGCAAAAAACAGCAAACTTTTCCCAGCAAAAATAGCTTCTTGCCTTTAGGAAATGTCAAGCAGCTGGCCAGGAAAGAAACCTTTCTTTCCAGCACAGTAGGCTCTGTGGCTGCTAGCAAAGGTGGGTAATGGTCTTCTGCTCTTCATGTGCAGTGTTTCTTGAAGGTATGAGAACTACATTAAGCTCTTACCACCTCTGGTGTGACTGTAAAGAGATAAAAGGGAAGAAATTCTTGTAAAAGAGCAGGAGCAGTTGTTAGTACTGTACAGAGGCATCCTAGCTAGAGAGCCAGAGGCAACGTGTCTACTCATGCAGAGCTTGTGCTCAAATTCTAGAGCAGAATTTAAATACCGAAGTTTGACCAAAATCCGTTTCTAGATGGTATTTGGATGCCTGGCTCCCACTGCTGCCTTAAAAAATCTACACTGAACATTGTAAATTTGGCTTCACCCATATATAGGCAATTTTGATCCCTGCACTTACGTGACATCAGATCTGTCGGCTCTTTTCCAGTGGTATGTCTGTAATTTCCAGCTGTATTCCCAGAGGCTCAGCACTATAGAAGGGCTTCTGATAAAAAATGCTGATAAAATGGAAAACATTCTGTAGCATGTGCTGTAACACTTCCACATCAAAAATCCTTCTATGGACCATAGAGGCTAAGGACAGTTCTTTGGTCTGTGCTGAGATTAACGCAAGTATAGTCTTTATTTTAGCAGCATAAATATTTGTGTCTGAGCTATTAAAGCTCTCATGTTCAGAGAGGCTGCAGAAGTGGTCCAAATGTTCATTTGTCTGAGAAAATGTGGAAAAGGAGAGGAATAGCACATTTCCCCCCCTTTTTTTGGTGTGTATTGCTTCAGATTAGTGGTCAGGATGCTATAGATGCTGCCTAATCATGGTTCGAAGAATTAGTAAATGGGGTCAGCAATTAAATAAATAAAGCAGATCAGCAGATGTATCCAACTAAGTTATAAGGTCATCAATGTAGAAGCAAAAGCAAACATGGAATGGAATAACAGCAGTTTTGGGAAAGAAATCCAAGAGCTCTGTTCCCAAAATACAGAAAGGCACTTCATCATGGAAACTGCTGATCCCTATTGCTACCAAAGCCTATTGCTTGAGTAATCAGACTGTTGGTTACCCAGATCTCAAACACAACCTTTTAGAATAAACTTTTTTCTTGACTGACCAGCTGAAGCTGTTTTTCCTCTTGAAGCAGTTTTCTGTTTCTGCAAGGAACAAACTGCTTAAAGCAGAGTTTTTTTATAGCTAGCCCCAATTCTTTCTAGTCCAAGGTCTTCAAAACTGGGTGAAGTCTAAAAACAAATACAAACAAAACAAAAAAAAAGGAAACCCCAAGAAACTATCTCAGAAAGTCTTGATGTTTATCAAATGAAGTCTTGATTTTTTACAAATGATTTTTAGTTGGATTTTATTCTTTTCCATCATATTCTGTCTTCAGAGCATGCAGGGTACATTCAAGCCACACTTCCAGGAACTTTTAAGGCTGGAGGGGTTGTCTTGGGTTTGTTTTCTCCTGCAGTGCAAGCAAAAATATAAATTCTCACAAACAGCAAGAAAAACAGTCCCATGAGGAGGCTCCAAATATTGCAAGATTGAAACTTAAATCATGACAATTGGCCACATGTTGAAACAGTTACAGCAGATTGAAATTTGGCTTCTGCTGCTTTGCAGGGCTCTTTCCTCCGGCCTTCAATGCCCCTCTTCCCAAAGTATGCAATTGCCACTTCTCTGCTGGGTCACTGTCTCGACAGCGTCCCTCCAGCTCTGTTCTGGGCCAGCTTGTGCCTCGCGTTTGGAAAGTCTCTCCTCTGACAGCTTTCTTGCCTGCTCAGCAACCTGCCGGGCTTACTGTCACCAGCCTCCTACCCGGGCCATAATCTAGGGCAGCCTAGACCTGAGGCCCCTCTGCTGTCTCTAGGCTTGGCAGTGCCTGCTGACACTGATTTCCTTCCCGCTAAGCTTCTGCGGTAACGGGATGCGGCTGCCCCGCTTGCCCAGGCTGGCTGCCTGCATCGGCCGTGGGGGCGTAGGGGACAGCGCCAAAGCTGCACGGGCTGAGGGAACCTCGCGCAGACCAGGTGACCACTGGCTTCAGGTAGGCAAGTCTTGGATACAGAAGGCCAAGCCTACCCTGACGGCGTGCAGGGCTATGGCACCTGGGCACGCTTCTTCTCAAGCCCCCTTCTTGGTTTCCGAGCTGTATATGCAGCTGCTCTTGATGTCTGTCCCTGAGCTTTGGAGATAGAAAGACCAGGAGATCAGCTCTCTTTCCTTCCTTTTTTTTTCCTCAAGTAGCTGTTTCCTAGCTTTAAGGATGTCCTTTACCTTTGGGCGGAAAAAAAATGGACATTGTTTCCTCCAGGCTGCGGATGGGTCCATTGCTTCTGATCGCTCCTGGTAACTTTCCCTCCATGCTGCTTCTTCGCACCACAGGCTCTGCCTTCTCAGCCAGCTGCCACAGCACTCTGTGGCCATGGCCACAGCCAGCTCTCTTTTTGGCCTGCTTAGGCATTTATAGAAAAATATATATTGAGCTGAGCAAATGTATTGGCTCAAATGGACAAGAGAAGGCCATGAGATACCGAGAGCAGGGAGGATACCGAGAGCAGTGCCCCTTTGCAAAGGGAAAGAAATACCAAAACCTGCTGAACTATTCTTTTGTTTAATAGCTTTGTGAGGGACTAAAATTATAAATTAACCCCCTTCCTCTCCTATTTTGAAATAGGCATCTTCACAGAAACTTCTAATTTTCAGTTATTCCGCTTTGAGATTTTATCATTTATTAGGAAATCCAACACAGAAGCATCCAGCCCCAATCTGTCCCCTGAGGTCAGTGTTTTCAGAGCTCTTGTCACATTCCAGATGTTCAGGTCTTCTTTTTTCTCTTTGATGTTTGTTACATTTATAGTCAATCCTGATAATGAAATTGAAGTCAAGTTGCAGCACCCCTCCTGCACCGCCAGGGCTCTCCATGGGACCCCTGGAGGAAAGATGTTCTCTGGGCACCTTCTTCATGACCATTACTGAGACTTCTCTTGCTTTTTTTTTCTTTTTTTTTTTTTTCAGGAAATGAGTTAGGGCCAAGCAAGTCACTTCAAGGCATCTAAATCCTAAGTAAACAAGTTTTCCTCTCATATGCAATATTTAAATCAAACAAAATTAAAAAGGAAAAAAAGAAAATTGAAAATTACCTGAAGAGCCTTCTGCCTTTTCACACTCACACATGAGCCATGCCCCGCTCATGTCTCTTGCTGTGGATGCTTAGAAATATTTTCATTAACATCAAGTCTTGGTTTCATGAGTGCCCACAGTAATTTTCTTCGGTGTATCCAAGAGAATCTGCTGGTTTTAACACTTTCTAGCTGCTATGAACCCCATTGCTACTGTTGTTCATTCTTCTAAGAGCAAAATGGGACAATATCTGAGATTCTGCAGAGAGATCTGTAACAGGGATGATTTTGTTTCCCAGTCTGTTGAGTCAAGGAAATCTTGCAGCTTGTGATCTCATGGTAAGGTGGATGCAGGGTAAGCAGAGATCCTGGCAACAGAGGTAGAATGACATAGGAAAAGATTAACTTGGCCACCCCTTGTAAATAAAAAAATGAAAAGGACGCCATGAAGAAGCAGCCAGCAGGGAACTCAAAGAAGCATGAATCAGTCACGTGGCCGTGAAGAGGGAGGTGGGATATTAAGAAGACCATGAACATTGGCAGTAGCAGAACGGAAGCCCCAGTATCTGCATGAAGTGGAACCGGCGGCTGCAGGGCAGCAGGAAATGCCAGTGAAGGGGGACGGCACATCTTGTTTTCCATCGCTTATTTGTGCGATTCTGTAAGTGGACATTTTTTATGGAAAAGAGAGAAAAGAGCTAATGGAAAAAAAAGTGTGTGACGTGGTCATAGGCTCTTTGCTGCTCAAAGGAGAGTTAAAAGCAGCCTAGCAGGCACACTGCGCTGGCTGAGTTTTATGCAAGAACCATGACCCTGTTTTGGCTGCCTTCCCTCAATCTCTCAGTGAATCTTTTCCCCCAATGAGCAACTACGAATGCTGCTGTTCCTGCTGAAAACAGGCACAGTTTGGACAGGATGTCCAAGTGGACAAGGTCACGAGAGAAAGTCATTTAGTCAAAGGCTATAAATTGGAATGGCAAGTGGCTGAACTAGGAAGGATTTAGAGGGTCTGCTGAGCAAAATAATTCCCTCTCATTTCCTTTTCTGCTAAAGCTAACATTCCCGGTGACATGAAACATAGAGTGGTGACAGTGCTAAAAAAAGACAATGCAAACCTCTGTTCCCGCTGAGAGAAAACTGATTTTTTTGTTGCTACAACTAGATAAATATCTGCTATATCCAACCACTTATATGCTATGGATGTTCATACACTTTTCAATATGTTATTTATGTTCCTTGGAGAAAGCAAATGTTGTTTTCCTTTTAGATAAAGTTAAAGCAGTTATATATGTCCTTCATCAGTATTACTTGTGTAGGAGAGAAAACAGATGGTTTCTTCACACTGAAAAAGGCAAATACTACATTCAGAGCTTTAGAACGATGCCCACAGCCTTGAATAATGACAGGATCCTAAAGGAAATTATTGTAAATTGAAACATGCTGGTTCAAGGAGAGGGACAATTTTAAGTGGAAATGAACCTGGAGGTTTTAGGGTCTGGGTCCTGCTAATGTTGTTGTTGGTTGCATTTAGTGACACTGGTTGTCTTTTCCCAAGTCACGAGCTAGAAAGAAAAGAAAATCACATTTTGATCAATGCTAGGAGACAATAACCATTCCTTACAGAAAGGTGAATCATTTATTGCCTCACTTTTTGATGGAAATATGGCTGAGGACATGAAATAGTCAGGTACCCAATATGGATAAAAAGCATATTACTCAAAAAACTGATACTGAATAAAATTGAATAGAAGCTTCTTTCACCTTGGCAAGATTCCTAATACACCTAACATACCTAAGGTACAAATGATATTACTCTTGTTCAAATTAGTGGAATGTATGAAATAATTAAATGGCAGTCAATTTGTTTTAGTCTCTTCTATTATCACAATAACTTTATTGGTGGCTTTAGTTGTTCTGCTTTCTGCTACTATTGAAGAGGAATGGAAAAAAATTAAAAAAAACTTTGCCATTATATCCTGGAGATACTCCTTTATTTAATAGAGCAGATGCTCTGTTGATGAACAGATACAGAGAAGCCAACACTTCTGTGAAGTTATCCTGATGTTTTAACTCCTCTGACCAGCTCTTAAAACCTAAAACAAATGTGCTTCAGGCAATTGTGTGCAGTAAAAAGTTGACAAGGACAAATATCTTTTCTATAAATAGGAGAAGCAAAAAAAAATCCTTATTTCCAACTTGCCCATATAATTTATGCCCTCTCTAAAATGACATACATCTAATTGCTTCAGCTGGGTATTTTTTTATCTTTCCACTCTACACAATACCATTAGAGTTCGTTCAGGATTGTATTGTTTTGACAAAAGATGAGTACTACACTAGTTTAAGAGGCAAAATGAGAAAAGACAAATTAAAATATGTACGAAGAATGTATGCTTTTAGGTTGATTTACAACTTGACTTTTTATACTAGTAGACATTGCTTCTCTTTTAGGAAGAACTGCATCTATGGACAACAAAAGCAAAACATTTTTCTAAAAACCAGTCCCTGGGCTGTTTAGAAGGATATTCAGGTAAATGTTTTTGCAGATTACATCTGAGCTGAGCTTTCCGGAATCTTAGAAATGATCCTTTCATCCTTCCCATAATCTGGATGACCTTAAATAGCTGCAGAGAATCTATTAACTTCAGCAGACTGAATTTTACTTTTAAGAAAGTTATTATCCTCTTCAGACCTTCTGTCGCCTATTGCACGTGGTAGTTTGTGCTGAATCTATTTTTATGAAATACAAAGCTTTTCTTAGCTGGATAACACAAAGACATTTAAACTGACCAAATGAATTTTTTTCATTTCTATAAATACTCAAGTATGAAAATTAATGTCAGCTTTACAATGTTCATGACCTGCGTATTGCCACAAGAAGTCATACCGTGCTTATCCTAGTTCCTGTGGTGATACTCATGTTAAGTGTCAATATTACCAAAAGCCAGCTTGAACAACATTCTTGAACATAATGTTACATTACAATTATTTGTTCAGTTCAAGTTTTTAGCCATGAGACAGCTCATTTTGTGTCATAGGCCAACCACATTGTCCTGCTTCCAGGCAGATACATCTGTCCATCACATCTGAAAGACGCTGGGGCTCATGCAGCTATATTTCTTACAAACTTTGTGTCTTGCAAACCAGTGCTTTATTATAGAACGGGTGCACGTAAGTGCCTATGAAGCAACCAAAACCTAAATATGATGATAGAGCCTGGTATCAACAAACCTGAAAATATCCATTTTCTTTCTGATGAAAAGCATTTCTGCTGTCAGAGAAGGGAAGAAAATATAGTAGAAAGGGTGTGTGATCACACAGAAAGCTTTGCATTTACTGATTATGTTAACAAGTGTATTCATTTCTACAAGGAAAATCAAAATTCCTTGAGGAAATGATATTTGTGGGGAAAAAAGTTGATTAGTCGCTCTGGAAAGAGCAAAATTTATTGTCATCGGTGTCTTGAACATATGGTGGATAACATAGCAAAAAATATGCATGTAAATGAAGGATTCATTTATTTAAGGCTGAGAGAGCTGGGCCTGTTCAGCCTGGAGAAGAGAAGGCTGAGAGGAGACCTGAGCAGTGTCT
>VZSV01000023.1:5401306-5430237 GCA_013398735.1 Nothocercus julius | reverse complement strand
TTTTTTTTTTTTTTTTTTTTTGAGTTCTGAAAATTACTAGAAGGAATGTTTTCATTTTTAAGTTTTATAACGTTACTTAAAATAGTTTTTAAACTGAATTGATGAGCTTATTCTTTCCAGGAGATACAGTGAATGCCATTATCTGAATAAAATGCTTCGTTTTGGATAACTTGGCAAGGTTTTCATAGCCAGTCTGCCAACTATAGAATTTCATTTTATTTCATTTTATTTATTTTCATTCATTTTATATTCATTTATTTCTATTCTGATTTTGCTCTGAGTCAGCTTTACCTTGGCCTCCCAAGTGAACAGTATTTTTTTTTTCTAAAATGAGTACAGTTTTCGGTGCCAGGTATCTATGTTAAAATTAAAAACTCATGCTCTTCTACACTTACAAAAGAACTTTTGTTCTCAGGTATGATAGTACCCAAGAAACAGTCTTTTAAGCTAAGATTTAATTTAGTTATTCAGCAAAGAAAAGCTTACATAATCCATTTTTCATTCCATTTTTCTTTTCCATTTTTGTAAGCATACTTACCCCCAAAACAGGAACGGGGTGGCAGGTTTCTGTATATCAAAATCATTTCTGAATACATTTCATATTACATGCCAAAAAAATATTAGAAATACGTTGAAATCAGCCTTTACATATATATCAACGTCACTGAAAACCATTAGTCGTAAGCTATTTTGTTCAACACAATGTTAAATGTATAAACACAATGTTATGATACCTAATTATGCTTTGATATGGATGATTTCAGATTATAAAGGAAAAACATGTCTTACAAAAGATAGATAGATATACATTTTATTTTATTTCAAAAAATAGCAAATGTCTTAAGAACACAAACCAGAAAGTTAGTAAAAGCTTCATAGCAAAATATTTAGCCAACTCTGTTACAATATACAGGCTTGAGGGTCTAGCAAGAAACACTGCCTCAGTTCACTGAGTCGGTAATGCTCCTGACACACGAACATCACGTAGTTGAAACGTGGAGCTGAATATATATAAAAAAAAAAACAAAAAACAGAGAGGGCATCTTTGATCTTTCATGATCAACTGAAGTAACAGTAACATTTTAATGTGCTTGATTCTTTTTGGGAAAAGCTATTAAAATAATTCCTGAGTATTGAGGTTAACTGACTATATCAAAGATGATAAATTAAGACCAATATCCTGGGATGTGGGCCATGCTACTAGAAGTGATATTCTCCAGCATGGCTATCGTGGCCTAAATGCCTTAATGAAATACAGGAAAAGTTTCTGATGTTCACATTCAGAGTCTAATTTTCTTCAGCAATACCCTACAACTGCCAACTGCAAAGCTTGCTTTGCTGAGAAAAACATTCTGTTAAATGTCACTTCCTTATATGAAGTCTTGTAATGTAAATTACGATGGCTAAGCCTCTGGTAAACCATCATGTTAATAAATATATGAAATATCTAAGTCAAAATTTAGTCAAGGGGCTTTCATATTGTGTTAGCATAAATATTTAATCGTGTGCTTTGTTTCATTATTTCAAACACAAGAGGTCTAATTATGTAACTGCTGGCTATTGTAGTGACAGGCAATATATTCATTTTCCATTATTATCTTCGGATTCATGTCATAATATCATTTTACTATTCCCCAGGTTTCTAAAATCAGGATGACATTCATCAGATTTTAATTGAATCTGTATATCTGGATTTTAAAATTGCTGCCAATCAAAATGCTTTTGATAACTAATCACAACAGAATTTTCAGATTTCTTATCCATAATTATTTTATATATGATTTCCTGGAATTACAATATTAAATTACAAAGAATGTAGAAAGGTTATCATACAAAGCATACTTAATAATTCACAACACTTGCATTCAACCTGACCAATAACAATGAATTCACAAAAATGGTTTTAATTATATCTACCCTTTTCTATCCACCAACCCAATATGTAACAAGTTTCTCACAATGATGATGGCAAGTTGGGAGTTACCAAGATGTATCATAGGTAAAAGACAACAGCTAGGATATGGGTCTGAATTTGGCAATTTCACCATGTGCTCCCACTCATTTTCCATTCTACACTGCAAGCACTAAATTCAGAATCTTGCAATCATTGAATAAACAGAACTTACAGGTAAACAGAGCTTTTATTCTAATGCAGGCTTCTGGAATTAAGTTGATAAAAAGTAACATGCCTATACAGAACAAAAAGAACAATGAGTTGGAACAAAAATGGAATCAGTGGTACCAAAATTCTCTGAGCAATGATAATGTACAGTATTGCAGCTGTAAGACAAAAAACTCTTGGTATTGTGAAGATGAAGATCTCTGTTTACACAAGCCATTTTTAATGTGCTGTCAAGCATTTAGTTAAAATCATTGAAAAGGAAACACTTGTCAAAATGTTTATTTTTAAAAAATACAGTATGACATCTTGTAAATTGTAATTTAAATATTAAAACCTGGTTTCAGAAGTTCCCCGCTTTAGGTTGTTACTCAAAAACTCATCATGTTCAAAACTCAAATTATTATGAGATCTTGATATCATAAGAAGCTTTTCCTTATTAGTAAAGTCTTTTCTGACTGCTGTTTGTGGCACAAGTAACCTATCCATTGGGTCCTCTTTGTTTTCTAGTTTCATATACCCTTTACTGTTACTTCGATCCAGTCTGGGCCAGCTGGGATGTTTCCTTTGTTCGGCTTGGACAGTGAGTGTAGACGGACCTCTGTCCAGGTCCAGGGACTTTGAATGTGAAGACAAAAGATGCAAAGATGTGTTGGATCCAAACTGTTTTCTGGCAGCACCAGGTGATAAAAGCTTTCCTGTGCTTGGTCCGAGAGTCATAGAGGATTTGAACTGCTCAGATGGAGTGTCAACAAATGAATTGTGTCGCGGTAGCATGGTGGTGACTGGTCTGTAGGATTCATTGGTATCAGCTAAGGGAATGGCTAGAGAATCCATTGACAGATTTCTAGACCGACTTCTAGTGATCTCTGAATCCTCAGTTATATTATCTATACTGGGTTCATCAATAACACAGTTATTCAGCTTAATTACTGGCAGTGTGAAAGCACTAATAGAAGATGATACGATAGATTTTGTTTCGCACTTTATAGAGCTAGTGTTTTTGTCATCTGAAACCTTGCTCGAGTGAGGGCAAAGTCCAAAGACTGAACCAGACTGCTCAGTCAGCAAAGGTGGCAGAAGGCTAGTCGTGGTCCTATCTTCATTTAGGGTAATCTCATCTTCTTCAGCAGAACTATCCATTCTGTAATGACCCCTGAAGCCCGAGAAAGGTGCAATTGTGTTTGCAGCCAGCCGTGACGCACACGAGCTCCCGCTCGCCCTGAGTTCTCCTTCCCCCAACAAGCCACTGAAGGCACCACTCAGCTGCTTTTGTTCCTTGATTCTCAGCGTGTGGATGTCTATTACAGTGGAGTAAATGTCTCTCATGTGTATGATTTTTGTTTCCTTGTCACGGTTTTCATGGAGAATGGCATTTGCACAAATAAAAATGAAGATTCCAATGCCCATAGTAAAAGGACCCAACATTTTCATCTTATCTGAGTGCACATGCTGTTCAAAGAAACGAAGTAAAATGCTTCCTTGGCTTCTTAGGACCTGAGTTTCATTTATTGATAGATTATCTTCAGATCCTAAAAGCCGTTCCTTTTGGGGCCAGTATCCAAGGATGGCCATTGCAATTCCCAAGAATGCAATAAGCACTCCCAAAACAAGGAAGAACCCTGATGGGGAATAAAGTCGGATTTTGCCTCTGACAATTACTACATCTGCTCTGGGTCGGCGTCTGACTGGTTTCTTCTCCTCAGAAGCTGGTGATGTGGCAAGATTTATATGTTGCTGCGATCTGGCAGAGTCTTGCCTTTTTAAGGCAGCCAGTCCTGTTATGACTCCTCCAGTTGCTATCATAGTTCTATACTGTGCCCTGGAAAGAAAAAAAAAAAGGCAGAAATGCTTATGAAAGCCTGTGTATAGACATATGAATAAGACTTTGTTAATCTGTAGGTATTTCTTGATAAGTAAAATATTCAGGAGTTTTAAAAAGCTATCACATTTTAACTGTTCAAATATTGTCAGTTTTTATACGGCTTTTGAAAAAAAAATGACCAGGAATCTAAAGCACTGTAAATATAAGTAATAAATCTTCCATAAATGATACACATATTAGCAGAAAGGCAAGAATCTTAGTGGTAGTATGTCAGGATGAAAATATTCAAAATCTGCTGTATCTAGCTTATCTTTAAACATCTCTCTAAGAAAGTCAATAACATGTCACTGTCTCATATGAGCTTTAGGTTATTTAGACACTTTAACTAGTAGCACTTTTTAAAAAATTCTGTGACACAGAATTATGATGAATACAGTTCATTCTACATATCCTCTTTAAGAGATTTTTCCTTGTAGATTTCAGTATACATTAATGCATATTTATTCCATCATTTAAAATGGCTTTTATTAAGCCTATTGTGTTTAACTGAGTCCCAACTACTTGCCTTTTCTAATAAAGCTGATCCTTTCTTTACACAAATCTAGATTCTTCTCCCCGACTTGGTTTCTCACAGACTATAAAACATTGTAGCTCAGCTTAGTTTACCAGCTAACAATTTTTCACCTATTTTAAGTTCATCAGTTCAAAACTTGATCATTTTATGAGAAGATTTTTTTCATTTTAGACTTATTTTAATAACTAGGTGTCTACTATATGGGAAACATTAACCAGCATGGGTTTAAAAAAAAAAAAAAGTCAAATTTGATAGTTTGCTATGAGTAGGTTTAACAAACGAGCAACAAAATTCAGGATTATTACATTTTATTTTAAACAGCATCTTATAATCAGACTCCAAAAGAGTTTCTGAGCTTTATTAATGATTATTAGAATGGATGCCATATAATATTATATAGTTGAGATACTATAAACAGGGTATGAAAAAATAACATTCTCTTTGGTGGACTTACTATATTCAGAGAAAAAGAATGGTTTACAATCTGCTGCAAATAAAAGGGCTCTACTTCAAAGGTGGAAACGGTTTTACAGGCAGACAAAGCCAAAGTCGGACAGGGTGAATAAAATGAGAGGCAGAAAAGCATAGGCAAAGCAAACTGGTGACTGCCTGCAAATTACAGGCTCCAATTTGCATTAGTTATCTTAAAATATTGATGTCTTTAAAAATTTCTAACAGTGCACACATGCAAAGAAGGATGAGCTATCTTATGGTCTGAGAAACAAACTGACAAGCTGTGTATTTAGACACTACCATAAATTCTCAGTGATGCAAGCACCACGTGGCATGCCAGTTGTGAACTTCATTATGAAATTAATAGAGAGGCTGAGACATGTGGCCAAGTTGAAGCACCAGTCCAGAAAAAAATGTGTCCAGTGTTCATTACTACCTGTTAAGCAGCAATTCATGTAATAGGCAGAAAGACAGGCAACCCAAATTCCCTCCTGGCATCATCCCAATTAAAAGACAGTATGTTCCCCCTTTCTCCGCGAGAAACCTTTTGGTACACAGGAAAGACATGAGTAAAGATCTCAGGTATTGATGTATGCATTATTTTCTGAATTTCTGAAAGGAAAATTCACCTGATTATTCCAAAACCTTTAAAAGTTGTAGTTTGGGGTTTTCTATTCCTAATCCCCTTGGTAATTCTCAATCTTTGTAATAAACTTTCATTTTTATGCTGTTCGTGGAATTTCAATAGCCCAAGACAACTTTTTTTAAATAAAAAAAAAAAGCTTAAAAATGTGCCAGTGTGACTTTGGTATTTTTTAAAAACGAAAATAAATCTTTCTCATATCTGTGTGCTTCAGGGCTTCTGCAAAATAAACGATCATTCTTCTGTAAAACAATGTTTTGAATCCACAGGCAGAAATAAATAGGACTTATCCATCATGAAATCTGTTATATCTTTTTATGATTCAATTAAGAGTAATTAATCTTCTGTATGAAATAAATTAATAGAATTATAGCATCACTTTACTTAAATGAACAGACTATCTACCATATAATCCAGTTTGTTCCATTATTCTTCTGCAGACTCCAGATTTTTGTGGGATAAGAAGTTTCCCTGTTTATGTGGTATTTTACAGGTGGGCACAAACCCACTCCCCCAGGAAACTGCACTGAATGTCAGGTACCGAACCCAGGCTCTTCCTGTCAGCACTATGCTTACCACAGCTACCTGGACTGCGCCAGCTGATGCAAAGGATAAGTATAAGGACTGTAAACTCACATCTACCTGCGAATTATTTTAAATATTCCTCTAGTATGAATTCCCCTCTCACTCTGAAAGGACAGACCAAAAAAAGAAAAAGAAAAAGAAATCCTAAAAATTACATTTTGAAGTATGTTTCTATAGCAAATTCTTCTCATTTGCAGACTTTACAAAGATGGCTGGAGAAAAACATCTCAGTTTCATTAGTTCTGTACTGTTATCCAGTAACTCTAAGGATGGAGAAACTTGACATCTCTTAAAGTGAAAGTGGGAGTGACAGTGTGATCTCTTAAGCCACCTGACTCTCTTCCCTCTGGAATTTCAAGTAAACAACAGATAGTTTCCCTAAGCCATTTTTCGCCTACTCACTTCACCTGTATCAGAACTTAGACTGAGGTGAGAGAATCTGGCTGCAACAACATGTAGGTGTATTTTTTTATACATAGAAAGGCGTTACATTTGTGGAGGTCACATCAACATTATTACATCTTCTCTCCTTACAGCTCCAGTTAACAGCTGAATTTTGATCCCTTTTACATCTAAGAAAATCAATGGCATTCATACAGACATACATGTCTAAGATGATTTCATACAAGCAACTTTTCACAAACTTATTACAGTGAAATGCATTTTAAGATGAGGAGCCTTTTTTCAGAAAATATCATATTTAGAATAAAGTGATATTGCAGATACACCCGAATTATTTTGCAAATCTGTTTACTTTCCCCATGAAACAGCCATAATGATTGATTCCAGGCACTGAAATTAATGTAATGATTTCATATAATATCACTAAAAAGTCTGAATTCAAACATCTGAACAAACAAACGTTGGAAGCTTTTGACTGGGAAGGTCATATTATGTTAAGAGCTCAGGCACCATTCTTTTTAGTGGCACCATGAATGACACCCACTTCCTGTAAAATGAATCAAATAAAGGTAATATGCGTGTGAAACACTGGAAAAAGAATAAGGCCTAGGCCTGTAATTCATTTTATAAAACATAATTCTCTTGCTGATACAAAGGCACCACAGCTATAAAGCTTCTTTTAAAGAACAAATGTTGAGTGTACTTTTTTGAAAGCTTGTGACTCCCTAACCTCAGCTTTTCTATTTTTTTCATCTTCAACAAGAACATCAGTTCCAAAAGTTGAGGCAGCTTGTGATTTTAGTTTTGAAAAGAGACAGTGGCCCAAATTTATATCTACATTAACAAAGTTTGTGTTGGGTTGTTCATACAAAGTAACCCTCACACTAGTTCTGTCAGCCACACAAAGATCACCAAGAAGAGCCTCCTATCTCGCTAGAGATAAGTAAGGCAGCTCCTACTCGCTCTCCCTCTTGCTCTCTCTCATTGCTAGCACAGAGAGAATGATGCAGGCTGCTGACGCCTTAATTTTAATTAACTTCTTTAATTCTACCTTTTTAAATTTTAACTTCATATGATCCTGCTTGAGTAGGGGGGTTGGACTAGACGATCTCTAGAGGCCCCTTCCAACCTCAACCATTCTGGGATTCTGATTCTTTAATGGCCTTCAGCAAGACATGCTTTGCCTTTAATTCAGGCAGCAGAGCCTGGTACATCTGGAGGGCTTTTTAGGCACTGTCCTACAAAAAAAAAAGAAAAAGAAGTAGCAGGTTGTTATGCATTCCTCAATAAAAAGACAGACAGGACCCATCAGCAGGCACCACTACACAGACCCATTTGTCCAACAGGAGCCTCGGCAGGGCCTGCCAGGGACAGTACTGCAAGAAGAAAAGGAGCCCAGGGAAAGCATTTGGATGAGAGGTGTAATACACAGAGGTAAGGAGTCATGAGAGGTGCAGATGAGCCGGTGCCTGACTAAAATGATAATACTGGGGTCAGCGGAAAAAGGTCATGGAAGAAGGAGTGAAGAGCTGGATCTGAAAAGGAAGTATCAGTGCAGGATTTGGAGTGAAACCCGCTTCTTCCTCGCATTACGCTGTCCACCCAAGTCTAGGCTGCCACGGAGAGGGGATGGGATGCTCCTTTGCCACTTTCCCATATGGGGAAATATTTCTCCAGTGCTCAAGCAAAAGCTGTCATGTTAAGAGAGAAGGTAAAAGCAGCTTTCAGAAAGTTTGTCCCGAGTAACCACTTTATGTGCATTTACCCAGAAAGAAATGAAGTGTTTTCCTAACCAAGTCAGGAGGTCAAATCACTGGCATATCAACAAGGAAACCGAGGCATTAGAGTCTCTCTGTGCTACAAAGGCGTTGCAGAGGTAAACAATCATAGATAAACTGTGTAATTTAGCACATGTGGAACATAATCACTCTTTTCCTATTTTCCGCATTTGCATCAGGTTACTGTTGACAATTATACATAAATATAGTGTATTTACACTACTAACATTATCCATATCTGACTTTGAAAACATGGTAATAGATCTGGCAACTCAACAAGGCAAACAAATCAATATTAAGCTATATTTGTCAGAATACATCTATATTTTGCTGTTGAATGATGTATAATCTGTATCTATGTGTTATCTATGCATAGAGGCTGCCTTTTCACGCAATTTAGTTTTTCTCAAAAGCAAAAATTTACTCTTTTAGACCTTTTTTTTTAAACCTCAAGGGATTAATCTTTCTGGAAGAGGAAACAACAACAGCAAAAGATGGGGTAATTCCACAAGAAGCAGAAAAATCATCCCAAATTACATTCCTATTTGGTAGCAGTTTCACAAGCAGCCCCCAAGGGCCTAACACACTAATGGGACTATGTGATCATACATCTCTCTCCTCATATTTATTCCTCAAAAAATGAGCTGACCGACAAATTAGAATGGAAAAGGAAGCAAGAGGCATCCTTTGTGTTCATGTTTATGGGTATTTTGAGAGTTCTTTAATTGACAATAGGTGAGATGAAAGTGCATGAAATGCGGTACTAAAAATCTTCATGACCTCAGCTGAGATTTTAAAGTCACGTTAGCAAAAAACAAGGAGAGAAAATTGCATGCTTTTTTAAAACATTAAAGCTTTGAAATTTCCAGCTGAAACAAACCCTTTGGGTTCAAATGCCCTTTAATGTTGCCTCTTTTAGGTTGTGAAAGGATAAGCTTAGGGACTAATCATATTCTCTTAACTTCCTAGTTGCTAGTCAGATTATGGAAGTAGGTTAAATCATGCAAACAGTTTCACAGCACACAGAGGAAACGGCAGGCAGCGCACGGGTCAGGCAGTGCAAGAACACCAGGGTTTCTTGTGACAGCAGTAGCAGAAGGTCCATACTAGAGATTAACAACTGAGGTTTCCTGGATCCTGGTGCATCATGCAGCTGTACCAAGTGGTCTGTAGTTGCTTCAGAGTAGCATATCAAACAGTAAAAACTTTGCACTCATAAGTAGAAAATAAAAGCTTGGTATTAAGGATACATCAAAAACTTTTAGGAAATTTATGGTCTGACTGTAATGCATAAATCTAAAAAAATCTAAGCATCTTGGTTTGGCGGTAGTTTTCAAATCTCCAAACAAGGCCACAAGGGTCCATCAGTTACCTCTAAAGAATCTAGGAAATATAACTAGGAAAGGCATGTCAGCATATTACATATAGAAACTTTTGTATAAAGTTATAATTTTTACTACTTTAAGGAATCCAAGAGTCGGCAGACTGTAAAGGATAGAAAACCACTGAACTAGAATGGATCTGGAGGAAGGATCTGAACAATCATTGGGAACAGAAGGGAAGGAGCTTTTTGTTCCACTATACGAAGCTGAATATTGGAACATAAATTAAGAAGAGAAAATGAATTTTTAAGAAAAAAATGCAGGCTTTTATGAGAATTACATAAGTCAACAGCTCTCATTTTGGTAGGTATTTCTATAACCTTACTGTCACATTGGCTTGGAGCATATGCAAAGAAGTACCTTTATTATGGGCAAGGAGACACAGTTCCCTTTCACAAAAGTGACTTTGACTCAACTTTTGGAAGTGATAAGTAGCTTTTTAGAGAAGCTTTTGGAGTTTTACTCTAAGCAGGGACACCTAGATGGCAAAAAACATATCAAGTGATTATTTTCACTTATTTGCTATACTCAAATTGAATATAGCAAATCTTTGTTTGGGATCATATTTACCACATTTATCTAGCAAGTCTGGGCCATGGCACTTCCTGTTCTGACCCTTATGACTGTCTACTTGCATTATAGCAGGACACTCACAGCTTGGAAAGTTCAGGTATGATTGTGAATAAACCATCTTCCTAATCTACTCTTCCCCAAACTGTTATTCTGAAAATCTGCATAATGACTCCACAGACAGGTTACCAAATTGCTCCAGATCACCACAATTACAGTTAAAAAAACCTCTAATCCTCTACTATGATAAAGAACAAAAGAAAAATCCTGATATACTCACCAGTCTTACAAAATTATGCCTTATTATGGTTATGTGAACCTTTTAAGGAAGAGTAAGACTTATTCCAAGGAGGAATAGGACTTAGTATCACTGTCTAAACTTTCACAGCTGAGCAGTTTGTATCCACATAAATGCAAGCCTCTCCTTCCTCTGCTTCCAGAAGTAAGCTTGTAGAGTATCATTAGGTATTTCAAAAGAAATTTTGGAATATATTTTCCATGATAGCTGATTCAGCAAGTCAGAACCCTGGTTCATGCAAAGTGGCTATAAGATCATAAGATCACTGGATAATTCAGGCTGGAAGGGGCCTCAGGAGTTCTCTGGTCTATCCTCATGCTCCAAGCTGGATCAGCTCTACATCAGAGCAGCTTCCTCAGGATTTTTTCTAGTCATGTCTAGAAAACCTGAGGATGGAGCTAGCATAACCTCACCAGGCAATCTGCTCCTCCATCCTTCATGTCTAGAAAACCTGAGGATGGAGCTAGCATAACCTCACCAGGCAACCTGCTCCTCCATCCTCATGGAGAGAAAGTTTCTTATATCCAGTCTGAATCTCTTTTGTTGCAACTTCTGTCTGTTGTCTCTTGTCCTAATGCTACGCCCCATGGTGAAGAGCGTGGCTCCACAATGTTTATGACCTCCTCATAAGTCCTGGGGGCAGCTGTTAGGCCCTTCCAAGCCATCTCTTCTCCAGGCTGAACCAGTAGTCCCTGAGCCTCTCCTCATATGGCAAATACTCCAGCCTCCAACCACCTCCACAGAACCAACACCTCCCTGCCTGTCGATGTCTTTCTCGAGGAGGGCCAAAACAGAAAGTGAGCTACATGAGATCTGATCCTACTGTGTCATCAATGTGAAATTCTGTTCTGAAACCACTTGCAATTTTATTTGGTTCTAAAACAGCTTCAAAATGTGAACCAATAACTATGGAATTTGAACTGAAAATTACAAACTCATGAGTACTGATAAATATCATAAGTTAAGCCTGTTACCAACATTAGTGGAATGACATGATATCATTCTTTCAAACATGCAACCCCAAAATCCTTTTTGAAAGCTTTCATCGCTTCAAGTATTTGCCATTCACATCAATAATTTCAACTAGTATGCCAGGGTGAAAAGCAAAGCCAACACCATGCAGTACTGCACAAAGATGAACGTCTGAGCTGCTTACTCTCTTTGCTATTATTTCTTCTTCAGCCTGATTCCTCCAGCGGGTCAGATATTGTAATTCTGTGCAACACCAGCAACGTAAAATATCTGCAGTATTACACAGAGCTTGTTAGCCCCTCACAAAAGCACAGAGTACACATCAAAGAGTGAAGAAAGCAACCTGAGTTTCTGTACTTTGCTTTCAACACACTGCTCCATGACTTGGCCTACATTTGTTCTACAAAGTTGTGACTGGCCCAGTTGTATTCACTTTTAAATTTGTGCCTCCTTCAACTACATCTGTTCATATGCTCCAGTAAATTAGGTGCTAGTCTACAGGAGTTCCTGAATTTTACCAATGCAAAACTAATGTAACAGGAGTTTGGCATCTGGTCTTAACTCCTCAAACAACTTCTCAGTTACCATCCAATGAACCAAATATGTTCTTCCCAGCCACCACAAAACGCTTGTCTCATGTATGACCAGCATAAACTCTTCTGCCTCACCATCTTTGCATCTGATTTCTAAAATATGTAGTTATGCTGCTCCAGTAGCTCTATCAGCTTGGCTTATGACCCAGATGAGACACTAAAAAAACATGAGTTCTCAAGCATGGGATATATATATATATTTGGAATAATTACTGAAATTTCTGAATTTGCTGTTATAAATTATCAATAAAATGATAACTGTAAGCTGTTTTCACAAATGTACACTGAGAATTTCTTATTTTCTGCATACAATTTTCTTTTCTTATGCATTGATGTGTCAAGTTGTGTTCCAAAATACACTATAGAACTGGAAAAAAAAAAAAAAAGCAAAGGGACCTAAAGACTGAGAAAATAAAAAAAAAGTTTTATAAAATTTCAAGAAAAGGTTCTTTAGAAGCAAATAAACTAATAAAGTCCAGGAATTGTTTTCTTCCTAGAAGACAATGGGATATGCACACACACAAAAAAAAAAACTTAGATATATTTATGCATTTGGTTATATTTGCTTGCATTTTTCATTTTGTTTGAGTTCTACTACTAAAAAACAGCTAGCCTTTTTTTTAGCCTAATTTGAGTAAGGTGATAGCTGTCCTTTATGACTAAAGTGACAAAATCTGTTTCTAAGCTATTTTAGCACTTTAGTTTGCATAAATCTATTTTCTAGTGAAAAAAAAGAGTACTGGAACTGAACAGACACTGGTTATTTAGCCAAATATTCAAAACTATTTTAGACAACATTGTCTATTCACATCATTAGAGTATCATAAGAGATTCCTTATTTATGTTTATGGACAAAACAGACCATTTTATGTCATACAATATAACCGTTTGTAGTGTTTGAAAGAAGACTGCATTGAAAAAACTCTGTTTTGAAAATATTCACTTTAGGAAAATAATGTAATTTAAAATATGTAGAAGAGGGATGTGGGTGTGCATGTTCTTGTTTTTTTGTTTGTTCGTTTGTTTTTCAGACATTACAAAAAATGTGGAGAGGAAGTTTCTTTCAGGTGTAAGAAAATGATCACTGCCAGTTTGCCCAGCAATCCTATCCTAGAACTAAAATACAAAATACACAAAATTAATAGGAATTTAGAGCCAAGCTTACACAATACAGATCTGAGTGTGGATCAGGTATCATCCACAAGTCACAAAATGAATATTATAAAGGACTTGATGTTTCTAAAGGGTAGTATATGTAAAAGCAGAATAACAGAATAAAAGATTTGCTCTCTGCCATCCATTGCAAAAGAAAGGTATGACTAAACACTGTGGGGCTCAGTATGCCAGAAGATGGATAAAGTAAGCTTCTTATTAAAAAGCAAATATGAAACATGATCTAAAATGTTCATTTACAAGCACTGGAACTTGCTGGTTCTTAAGTCCTTGCATGTAAAATCCCAAGTAACTTTTGACAAAGCAGTAGTAGGCACTTGCTGTGGAGGCTGTATAAGCACAGACAACAGGGCAATGCTCCGGCTACCGTTTATGCCCACGCTATCTAGCTCATCTAGCAATCTGTTAGGTTGACGGAGTCACAAGCAAGTTCTCCAGCTTAGACATACACTTAACGTAGGCAGTGACCAGCTGTCACGACATAAAACAAATGTCTACACTATGTTTAATTAGTCATGTTAGCATGCTCTAACAAGTACTATTTCCCAGTGCAAAACAATTCAATGATTGCAAGATCAAGTAATATCAGGAAAACAAAGTGACTTAGATAGCTATAAGAAGGCTTAAATAATTTATATCTTAGATATGAAATCAAAGCTATTTGCTCCACAACTAAGGTGCCCCACACAGCATAGGTTTCCTTCTGACCTAGAAAGTACTTGTTCTGTAAGAAAGACATCTTCAAAACTGCAGAGGCTATCCTTCTATGTTTACCAGTGGAGACCTAGGACCAAACTTTCGTATACAGCCAACCAACATGACAGCCTCACTCTGAAGGGCACTTAGGCACCTGTCTTGTGCACTCCTACTTGAAGGTCTCAGTAGACACCACAGGTATGGAAAAAAAAGATGTTAAGTGCCTGACTTGGGAGACCTTAAGCATCTAGGACCAAAAACAGTGGAGGACTGTGCAAAACCTCCACTGTCATTTGACCCTGAAAACGTGGTTTTAAATTAGTGGCCAAGACACATGCCCGAAGTGGCCCATCCTGGCCCCTCAGTCAGCAGGAGACTTTTTTTCAAGGAGCAGTCATTAGAAAAGTAGAGAAGTTTTAGAGGTTTTTTTTTTTCTTTTTTTTTCTTTTCTTTTTTTTTTTTTTTAACACTGAAGATCTTTGTGCTAGTTAACCTGTTCTGTCAAGATGCAAAATGTTAGTTCCCTTTTAAGGTTTCTGTTGCCACAACGAGCAACATCAGAACATCTGTGCTTTCTCATTTAATTCCAGCATCTCTTCACTAACTTTCAGTGATTTAGTGGTGCAGATGGACTCTCAGATAATCATATAATTATTTTCACCCGCAGGAGCAAGAATAATCACATAACTGGGCACAACGTTTCAGTTACTCTATCTAGGTTACTCAGTTGAACCAGGATATGCCACAGTTATTATTAGGGCACTGATAACAGAATGAAAATCCTCTCGAGTCTCAGGAATCCCACCAAAAAAGTGAACTGGTTAGTGAAGGTATTCCCAATATGTCAGCAATAGTTTTAAATGCTAGATACAGGAATTGCCTCTTGAAAAACAAAGTGTAGTGAAGCACTGTTTCACAGAGAACAAAACACATAGTTTACAAAATACCCCATTTAGCAAAAGTAGTCAATTTTTTTTCCCACTGATAAGATGCCACTGAAATAAATCATTCTTAAATTTACAGTACAACTCCAGCACATTTCAACAGCATATGAGAGTGAACTAGCTGGACATCCACATGGGGGCATCGTGAGAATTTACAAGCGTTTGTACTGCTGCTGTTGACAGGTAATCACAAGTTACAACGCACACAGCAAGGAAGCAGTTTCAAGTTGGGAAAAACAACAAATCAATATTATACGTGTATAAAAACACGGAAATGTCAAAAACAAAGCTTATATTCATTTCTGGTGTGTTAATTACTCCTCATAAACAATTTCTTCTTTAACTATCCCCATAACCATTTATGTTGAAGTGACATTTAATAACCACTCTCTAACCACTCTCTTTGCGCTATAATGCCCCAAACTAGCAATACCGCAAAGAGCAAGAACCTATAGCCAGCCAAGTACCTTATCAATAATGCAACGCTCGGAGAATGGCACGCTGAAACACTGCGGATTACATTTACTGAAACATTACAGTTACAGAATTGTATCTGGAGCTTTAGTAGCAGATTTTACTTGCACAGATACATTATTTGCTTTTTTTTTTTTTTTTTTTTTTTCTTTTACTCTAGTTTACCCTTTTTCTTTTAACCCAATCTATGCTTAAATAGCAGGTAGAGGGAAAGCTACCAGCTGAAGTGCTTTACAGGTCAGTAAAGTCTGTCCCTAAACATTCAGCATCTTTCTGCTTCACTTGTTAGAAAAAAAGTATCAGTGGCAACAGAAATCTGCAGTGTGGAGCCTCTGAAAGCAAGGAAGGCCAGCGAAGTGTCCCGTGCTTTGTCTACATGCAAGAGTCCCCTTTCTGCTAAAAACCAAGCAATTCCCGGTGAATACATAAAGCAAAGCTAGCGAAACAGAGCAAAACAGCGGCCTCCCATGCCACCTCCTTACTTCTACTTGCTTCCCGAATACTTTTTTTGTTCTTCTTGTTGTTTCTGCACAGAAGACTTCACATTTATCACAGTGTCCTCTCATAAGGTCTTACTTTCGTAGAATGTCTGGCTCCCTCACCTCAGACACCTACACTCCATCCTCGCAGCCTAAATTTCAAATAGACACAGCTTTGCCCTGAGATCAAGGCCACTGAAACATGGCAGAGCTACTATTTCTTCTTTTGCTTCTATGAACCTGCATGTGCCTCTCCTGCTATTTGCAGGAAAACAGCTCCATTCAGTTATTCCACTTATGTCCGTGACACATTGGTTCCATAACCAAGAGTTAGTGGAAGAGAAGGCTGGCAGGTCTGAGAAAAATGAGAATATTCCTCCTACATGAGGAATGACAAATGGTACTGCTAGTACAAACTGATGTCCTAGTTATGGATCTATTAATAGATGTCTCATGGATAGCATGTTAGCTTATCTAGTGTGCTGCTCAACTTTAATGCTCTCCATTCATGAAGTCTACACACTTGTGTTTGAACATACTTGCGCTGCTCTGTGTAATTTAAAACGAGATCCCAGTTGGCCAATATCATTGGAACAGATGTCAATGCTGATTGATATTAGATAATATTTTAATTTAAACAGGGATGAAAAAAAAATATTGGCATGCATTGTATGTTGCAATTTATTCACAAATGACTTGCAAAATCATATATGCATTTTTTAGGACTTCGAGGACATTTAAAGGGCTACTGCTACATCACCTTATGATATTAGTATTTTACTTACTTTTCTCAGGCCTGGTCTGGTCACTGTTAATTGCAAAGGTGTATGTCAGTTTTGTCTTCATGGAAATCCTCCTGGCTTTACAAAGCCAGCATAACATTTACGTAGCTATAGATTGAGCAGCAAGAAGATTCCAGCAGTCCCCTTCCACTTCAAAGTACAAGCGAAAGGGTAAAACACAATGTCACCAGTTAAACATTTTTAATAGAAGCTAGCAATGTTTTACTAAATTAATTTCAATTTATTTATTCAGAAAGCTAAAACAAAAACTGAAAACAATAACTAATATCCATGCATAGTTGAGGGCATTTACTAGAACAGATAAAAAAAATTTAGAACATTATTTAACAAACACCTATTTGTGATTCTACTTGTCTCACACTTGTGTTTAAACCCATTCCACCCAGTGAAAAGACTGTACCAGTGCCCATGTAAGTATAAAATAAGAGACAATTGATAAATATAAGAGGTATTATTACAGAACAGTTGAGATCACCAGGATTACTGTAGGTAGCAACCAGCGCATGTCTGAAGTATAACCATTATTCAAGGTTGCAAGGTACTGTTGTAACCCAGGCTGGTTCTGAAGACTGATCCCAAGTCTGCTTATTCATATCCTTGCAGAAGCCCTGAGAGATTTAATTCTGCAGAAGAGGTGCTTGATGGCAAATCATGAGCAAAGTCAATGGGTTAGGTATTCGGATTAGTATTTATATATATGTGAGTTCATTAAAGGACTAAAATGTGAAGAAAATAGTGCTTCTTCAAGGCAGTGAAAGGTACTGCAGCAACAACATCCAGCCAGAGAGATCCAGATGCATGAGATATCAAAAATGTGGTCAAGAATTAGCAGAGCAAATATTACAAGGAGAAAGCTTCATGTAACAGGTAGGGATCTTGACATTTGAAATAGTGACTGATAGAGCTGCAAACATTAAGGACCACCCAGTGTCAACAAAGAGGCCAAAGAGCATTCAGAGAGAAGAACCAGATCAGGCGACTCTGTGCAAATAGCCTGGAATATCAGAGATTGAAAGTAATTGAGCCAATGCTAGGACCAAAAAATGAAGATAATAAATGAGAGCAGGGCAGGAGGCACAGAAATATCAAATGAGGATGGTAGATGGGAATAAAACCAAAAAGGTGGTAAAATAAGCATCTCATCATGAAAACTCGGATTTACAGGAAATGTGAAGGGTCTGTGGGAATTTACTAGTCGGAAATACTTGCAGCTGCTGGCAGATATGGAAGCTGAATGTATCCTCCTGTTTCAACTGGAGGATAAAATTTTACAGAACAAGAGCCTCCTTCTCCCTTCACATCACGTTGTTTTTCCTTCACAGAAAGGAACAACTGTCATCTGTCCAGGGGCTGACACGACCTCTTTCAAGACGCTTCTTTCAGGCATTGCATTTCTTCCTCCGTTTTCATTAACCTGGAACATCACTAAGGCACCAACAAGAAAACAACAATACAGAGCTCGCTATGCTTCTCACAGAAGTCACAGAGCACTCTGTAATGATTCAATATAACCAGAAATCAGTGAAAGAAATACATAGCACTGAAGTGTCTCTATGAGCTGGTTCCCTTGAAAAAGAGACTGAGTTACCCTAGGACATGCATGCTGCTTCTCCTACTCTTTCTTGATATCACAAGCTGTGGATAAATGCCAGGCACATCCAAACTGGGAGTGTTCCAAGTTCCAACCAACTCTGATGCTTTTGCCTTTCAAATAGCTGTGAAATTGAGAAAATGTTTGCCACAGGTTTTTTGCAATTTTTCACAGTTGAGTTGCTGAGTGGGTGAAAGAATGGGTCAGAATAAAGGACATGCTGTTGTAGCCCTTGAGAGCTAAATTTGGAACAGAAAGATCCAAAGATAAGATACTTATCACATACCAGAAATACAGTTGGAATGCTAATAGAAAATAGGATAGAACATGTGGGTACTTTTTTCGCTGTGGTAAATCCTTATTTGTAATCATGCTTTACTGGGTACCTTTAGAACTCTTCCAGTCACTTGCAGATGGAAACATGAATATCCTTAGCATTGCAGATCAGCTTAAAGCTGTGTTTAGATATTCCATTTGGGCAGGCCATCTCCACAAAGTTCCACATCACACTTTTCCAAGTCATGAAAAGATACAGTAGAGCTCTGCTGTTTGCTTACTGATAACAGTCTTTTTGCCCCTTACACAGAAAAAGCCTTTCACACACCTAGGGAAAGCCTGTGTCAATAGTGAACCTGCCGGTCTCTGAAGAGACGCGCTGCCACTGCGTGCCTCTGCCAGGGCGGTAGCACCCGAGTGATTGATATTTGTCTGCTTTATTTAAGCTGACTGAAATCAGAAAACTGATACTCGACTCTGCTGTCTTATCCTAACTTTTCAGATCATAATCCATATACAGACCCACAAAGGCAGCCAGAAGCCCTCACACTCGACAAGCAAAACCATGATCCATTTTAGAGGAAGTATCTTTGTGTATTCCTGAGATAATGGAGGTCAAACAGAATCCAGGAGGATTCTGTAACAGGACCAATGAGTCAGCTTACTGTCGGCCCACTGAGACAGATTCCTAAATAATGCTTAAATTAGCCTAGGAGGAATTACAACTTCTCCTACATCACACCAAGCAAGACTCCCACGCATACAGAACCTTCTTGACAAGAAATTCCCATTTATTTTAAAATCCTCATAGAAAAATTAGGAAGGAGAAATAGTCTTCTTGACACCATGATCTACTGGTGCCTTAAATATCACACAGTGTGACCCTGCTCTCAGAGAATATGTGAGGAGTTGCAAATTTTCTTTCTATCTGAAGTATGATATAAATCATACTTAATCAATTCTTAAAGCAGGACCATGATGTCACCCAAACTACTTTCAGAACTGCTGGGACACTCGAGCCTCAAGCGCAGAGACCTCGGTCAGCTGGACAGCAGAGGTGGCCCCAAGCACAGGCACCTTACTCTGCCTTTGCAATTAACACTCCACGCGCGGTGCAGCACCCTGCCCCTTCCCCGCTCTGCTCTCCCGCCGCTGCACTCCTGAGTAAGCCCAGTAACACCTGTCCTCGGCGAGTGTCATAGTGTCTTTGTTGCTCTGTACCACACCGTAGTACTTGGTCTGAAAAGGCATTACTGAAGGACATTGATGAAGTGCAATACAGCCAACAGAATGTTTCTATGAAACCTTCAATTTTCTAGCACTTCCTGATTATCATCTGATTGGAGCTGTGTGACCCAGCTGAGCATTAACATTGATTTTTGAATTTAAGTACAGATATTCTGGTTTGGAGAGCTGTGACATGCTGAAATTCAATTGAATTGGGCTTGCCCTGGCCCCCTAATACTGCTTAATCCAACCCTGTTCTGATTTTCTGCAGTGCAGGCTACATTTATCCCTCCCCATTCCTTCGTACAGAATACTGAACTCCATTTGCATCCCTGATTCAGCACTGCTTAACCAAATGCCCCACATCAGCTTCTTGTACTTCTTTGACTCAGCACAGAAACCTATTGCTTTAAAAAAGAGACAGACAATAAGAACAAGATCAAGGAAGGGCACTAGGAAATCAGCATGTGTACTGGGGAGGGATTTACAAATTTAGATAGGCTGCAACAGGAATATGTTATTTAGAACAACTTTATTTATATATGTTTTTATTCCTATCCTTTCCCCTTCCCAGCATATGTGCTGCTATTAAAGCTTATTTTTTAAGAACCTTTATTTCACAGATAATGTAAATAGGTTACATCCATGCAGTGCCAAATTTGAGGGTTGATGCTAGCTGTGGATTAATTTACTCCCCTGGCTAGGGGAAGGGATTAGCTGTTTCAAGCCAAGAACTCCAGATTCGTGTTTCTCACCCATAAAGTCATAAATAGGCTCCAATACAGCGGAAGCTGCTGTTAGCCAACATCACTATAAAGTCACACTCCAGGATGTCCGGAATATAGCTATAAAAATCTTGTCATCAGGAGATTAGCATCAATAGAGTTTAAAATACTTTAAAAATTTAATATTAATTTTCCCTACTTGGAATAATTGATGCCTAAAAGGAGCTTAGGGCAAAATTTTAGAGAGTGATTCAGTACCTTTCTCAGAATTTACCTGAAACCTTCATTCAAAATCAAACTCGAGCTCCCATGTTACTTAGACGCTTTCGACACTCTTACCCTTAGTCCCTGAACCCGCAATTTAACAGATTTAGCTTCAAGCATTTAAGCAACAGAGCTTCCCAGTTTCCAGCTAGTAATTGGGCCAGGGTAGTTTGGCTCTGATGCTACAATATCCCAAAACCCTCTTCAGATTCCTATTTACTAATCACAGCATAATTAAGCTACAACTGTTGCCCCACCAGAGTAGACAACTATTCCTTCTTCATGCCTGCCTTATTCCCAACATACAATGTATTTTATAACAAGTTGAAAACTTCAGGCAAACTTTCAACGGGAGAATTTAGATCTTGCTCTCTATAGAACTATTCTGTCTTTACGGTCTATCAGTCTTTGTAAATAGGAAAAGAAGGAAAACGACTTTAAACAAAAATATGGAAGCCATAATGTTGCCTTTTCTGATCTGTTTTTATGGTGACATCTGTCATTATTTTAAGATATAATCTCTGATATTTTTCACTCTCTATTTCAGCAGTCCAGTCTGAGATGTTTAACTGCATACAAAAAAGCACACAAATTATGCTAAATGATGCCCAAGTTCAGGAATGACTCCTTTAAATTATATAGTAGGATTCATGTAACAAAACCATGCATGCATCTAAAAAAAAACACTAAAAAACACTGATTTAGAAACATTAGCAGACTTACTATTATAGATTGATCAGTCTTTTGTGCAGAGACTTTTCTGATTACAAAGTTTTTCAATTTCTTTCATGAAAAAACATTTCTTCGAAGTTCGCAACCCACCTTAAATCTGAAGAACTCTCCTGTAGTAAATTACTGGGGAGTAATATATACTTAACGTTCATGCAAAACATTCTTTAACATAAAATAGCAGAGTGACATATGGGCAACATCAACAGTTTCTCCAAAAGCGCTCTGTCAGCTGAGTATTTAACCTGGTAACTTAGCATCAACGTTATTAATATGCTTAGTAACAAAAATGAAGATAGATGTATGCAACAGGATGAGAACTTGTATGTCTTTCTATTGTCACATGAAGGTCATATGTACACCAGAGGAACATTATTGCATATACCACTCATATAAACAAATTATAAAAGTTTTTGCTTTTCTACGTGGGCAGCTTTGCTGAAATGTTAAAGCTGCCCACTAGATATCATCTTCTACCAAACATATTACTTCAGGTTTTAAATTTAGTAGTCTACTGTTCAACATTAATTTTAATTTTTCTCCATTCAAAATCAAAATTAAACTCATTCTTTTATCATGTCAAGTAGAGCATTTTAACATTCAATATAACTTCCACAAATATAAATTCTTGCCAATTAGGTGAAAATGTCTCTTTTAATATTTTTAAGTGCCCTCTCATCAATGCTCTTCTTACAATCAAACTAAAATCTAGGGAGGAAAATGTGGTTTCATCCCCTTAGCCACGGTAAAGGTACAATCATTTATTGTTCTAAAATACAGGACTGGAAGGGACAATCAAAACCTTTTATAGTTTCCATCAATAAATTTGCTGCCCCTGCTTTAAAGGTGAAGTGTTTTATTTTCATCCCATTAGGATCACTCCGTGCCTAGAAATTTTCTTCTCACCTCTAGCTCCATTTTATTCCTGGATATTTTATACTTATTTGTCTCATACATTTTTGTGCTGACTTTGTCCTCCAGCTGACGTAGTTATCTGAGCTTTCATTTTATTGGGCTAAACAAGCCAAGTTTTCTAAAACAGCTGAAGTGTTTTTGACTCAAGCTGTCTTGCGATGCTGAAACAACTCACTGTTGTTTCTCTTTCTAATGACATAATTTGCAAAGGTACTTCAAGAATTCTTAGCAGTACTAAGCAGCCCAGATGCCACACTTCTTCCATTCTCTGAGCACTTGTTTGATTCACCAGTGTATTTAAATGCACGCTGAATTTTCATGAACACTGCAGCTGGCCTTGACAGCATTACTTAGGTGCTTAACCTTTGCTAAGCTAAAATTTGTTAAGCTCCACACGTTGCTGGGTTGAAGCAATATAAACCACAACCTGCAGACTCAGACCAACAGAGCTGGAAATCAGGATTTCATGTGGCCAATAAAAATGACAAGCACAAGGACAGGCACAATGAGGACAAGGAACAGGAAGGAATAACCTAGGGCAAACCATTCTGTTTGTTTGAAGTTCACTTTCAATATAGAAATTCCTTTTTCTTAAGATCACTCTAACAATGGGCATCAGGTTCATATATGAGGGATTTGATGAATTAGAAACTAAAAAAGAGAAAAATCACTGTACCTGATATCAATCAATAATTGAGGGTTTTTCTCTTTGTAAAATGTCTAAACTGTTTCAAACAGTGCTATTTTAAGCTGCAGTCTATCACAATGAATAAATGCAAAAAAAATATTTGTGAAACATCATCAGAAATTGCAGGGTGAAAAATGCCCTATCCTATAGTGTACACTCACATATTATACTTCATTTATGCATTCATGCAACACAAAGCAATTATTCAAGTATCAGGCTACTACTTCTGATCCTGCTTTCCCACATTACAAATATATGTTTCCCTGTTTCTGAAATAATGATAGTAACGGGAACAAGAGATGGGTTGCATCGTTTGGTCCTACCAAAAAACGTTGCAAGGAAGCATGGAACTTGAAAGGAAGATTTGAAAAACAACTGAAGAATCAAATAGTGTTACAAGGTGGTGAATGTTTCCCAGATTGGGTCCAGGATTGGGTCCTAATAATCTCCTTTTCATGTAGGTCTTTCCTGAAATGTAATCCTGCGTTTACATTTCCTATATAAAAGATTCACACATGCTGCGGAGCTCACATAAATTAAGTATTACAGGATCAGGCTAATTCTTTTAAATGGATTGCAGGTTTTAAGATTTCTCTAGTCCAGCACTGTTATTGTCTCCCTCTTTTACCAGTTTCAGAAGGATCCACAATTTACTTTCTTTGAGAGGTGATTTTAATCCATGTAAGGACGTGTCTGCAAACACCTACTTTTGATCCTGCAAAACAGTTGGAGCAAAACAGCTAACATTTTTCATACATTTTATCCACATGCTTGCTTATGGGGTACTTTAGGAGGTTGAGATGTTTTCCCCAAGCTGCTCTATTTTTCCTTACTTTCACCTCAGTTGATTTTCTTATACTCTTTACATATCTGATGATTGTAAAAAAATAAGCCCAAAAAAAAAAAAAATGTTTTAAATTGTTCTTCCCAAACACTGAAGACACTGTGTACCAGCAGCTAACACAGAACAAGGGAGAATATACAGATGTCTTCAGCAAACACTGAAAGGCTCAAAGTCTTTTTCTACCTATAAAGGGGTAATTCCATAGTAACAGAGAACACACAACATCTTATGTTCTAGACTGTTCGTCAATAAGAATATTGCGAAAGCAAAATACAGGTGCTCTGCTGGATAACTGAAAGAACACGTTTTCAAAATTTGGCTTCAGACCAATTAGCCAGTTATGACAATTAAGCCAATAGTAATTATCCAACTTCTATTCTCTTCCCTCTTCCTGGTAACCCTTGCCAGAAGCCTCGTGTTGTCAAGCACAGGGCACATCAGCCACAGGAAGCAAAGTCCTCCTTCCGTGCCTTTTCCATAACAAAAAGTGACTGCTTTCATTTTCTGCTGTTATAGCTAGAAATGCTACCACCAAATATATAATCTTTTGAATCACACAAAGCTCTTCTTTCATAATATGAAATGTGAAATCTTGCTTCCGTTGTTTAGTTTTATTTGTTTAATAAGAGAAGCAGCTTGCTTCTCACGGGGGTGAAGAGAAACACCCCTGCGCCTTCTCGTTATACTCTCTGATTTGTCTTCAGCCTGTCTCCCATTATGCCCCCAATATCCAAAGTTCCATCATCTTTTCAGAACTTTGTGAGAACATTTCCTGCAAAAGCTTTCTCTTTTCCCCTCCAAAGTCTGTTTCTTACAGTCTTTGAGCTGCAGATTGGTATATTAGTCTGTAAAGTCTATGGGGCAGACCCACTGAACGTGATTCTTCGCTGTCTTCCTCACTGTTGACATCTTTGCACAGACGGGGCTGTAACTCACTGCCCTTCTAATGCTGCAGGGCATTCCCTCATACTCACATTTCCTCTAGCTCATGGCAAAGAACTAAATCAATTAAATTTTGAAGCATTTTGAATTAAGAAATGATTTTTAGATTTTTTTTTTTTGCTAAAAACATTCCAGAAATTACAGCAAATACTCAGAACTCAGTTTGCTTTGAAACTAATTAGCGAATGCATTTGAAAGTACAAAGCAGTGCAAAGCTTTCCTGTCGCTTCTAGTCACTGCACAGAAGTGACCTCGGTGGAAGCATCCTCACTCACATCAACCAAATTTTAAGATCATATTGCATCCTATACTCCTCAAGGGAACATTCTTAAAACCAAGATAAACTTCCAGCCAGTGAGACTTAAATGGACTCCTTGCTCCAAGCATAAACACAAGTGTTTTCTTGAATCATTGCCTGAATTGCCTGAATCCAGATGCCCCAAAATAGCAAAAATGAAATTCTCCTATAATCACGGACAAAATACAGATAAAGAATCTACTGTGTACTCTTATAAATCAAATATCATGTACTTAAGAGGATATCTGCTGCGCAACAGGAAGTTTCATTATTTTGTTTATCTGTGAACTTTTAGGTGAAGATATATATCTTCACATTTCAATCTTGACACAACTAATGAAAGTAGAATGTTTTGCCTGCAACTAATTTATTTTCATTTAATGCAGCAATGACTGATTAATCTCATTTTCTGGCGTGGAAGACATCCTGTAACACATTCAATGCTGTTTCAGAGGCTATGAACTTAATTTACTCCAAAAAGAAGGCAGAGTAAATAGATAAGATTTCTCTCTCTTTCTCTATCTCTGAAATTACCTGTCAGGTATTGGAAGATTTTTCAAAGATTTATGGTTAAGCAAATGCTATTCTTATAGTGCACAATTCTCAACAGGAATTTTGCATTAGTAAGGCAAGTGAAATTTGATCTGGAAATGTCTATTAGGATTATGTCTACTATCACTTATTTAAACTAAATTAGAAAAAATATTCAAGCACAATTAGAGGCCTGGTCCAACTTTTCTAAGTGCGTATAAGATTATGATTGGCTATTATGGGAGTTCTGAATGTGCAAGAAATACAAGATGACATTAAAGGGTATTAAGTTGTTCATCCATCACGAAATAGGATTATGAATACCAAGTAACTTCACTGTGGTCAGAAGACACTGGTGGCTAGATCTCTTGAATTCTGAGAACTTATTTGCAAATGTGCTCTCACAGCATACAACAAAGGGTTTTTTAGTTTAATTTCTTACTTCTTTTAAACAGCATTCACTTTTTACTTTGCTGCCTGGGGGGGTTTCCAAATATGGAATGGAATCTTGAATTCTGAAACATTATTGGCAGTAATAAATGAGGAACAATACGTTAATCACAAGAATCAAGAGGGCCAGGAGACTGCAGGGTAAAATCCTAACTATTAACAGCAATTGCCAAATTTAACATTGACTTCAACACAGCTGGAAGTTCCCCTTTGAATGGGAAATTTATTTTGTGAACATTCTGAAGCAATTTCTTTGCACATAGAGGTGTTACACAAAAGAGGACACCACCACACAAGAAAAGCCACTTGCAGTACAAGAATGATGTTTTTGTAATAATACGACTGCTTATCAAGATCATAACTGTTATCTAGAGAGACATTCAGTAATATATATGCAAACCCAACATTCATAATCCTTAGTTGCCAACGTGCTAGGAAATCTTATGTCCAGTACCCCTGCAGTGATACTAAAAATAGAATGATATGAAGAAGTACTTGGTCTTCAAAATAAATAACTTTTTGCTTTCTTAGCAAAATTGTAACCAAGCAAAATCAGATCTAGGTCAAGCAAAAGATTTCTTTCTGTGCATTATTGTCAACTTCTAAATATTTATTTTTAGGGCATTGGTAGCACAAGTTTGGAATAAAAACATCCTCTTGAGGAAAAAAAAAAGGGGGGGGGGAGGGTTCATTTCAAAAACACCAAAACAAACTGCTTTGGCTGCTTCAACTTTTGTTTTTCAATTCTTGTTATTATTTTAAGCAGAAAACACTTGCTGAATTTTGTAAGGATTCTCAAACTACATTTTTGAATCTAAACTGCATTTCTGACAAACAGTATTCATTAGGAAAAGGTTTTTCTGATACACATGTAATGTACCCCCAATTTTAGCTCAGTCCTATTCAAATTTTTGTCAGTCATTATATATAAAAGACGATGAACAAGAAAATGTGCAGCAGGTCTTCTTTCATATTATTGTCAACACTGAGTCTGAGTGAAATGTTTCACACGTAAAAGTGAATTTTTAACCAAAATATTGCATGTACGGAATGACTCATGCTATAAATCACACAACTGCTGTCAAAAGAAAAAAAAAACGAAGAAAATACTTTGCAGAGGAATGACATTCTTCTGGTTAAAAGCATTAACTGTTTTTATGAGATGTGATTTTAATCTCCACAGATCATACTGTTCATAAGGAACTTTCATACAGCATGTAAACAATACTTATTTCAGACATGTACATTATAGCTGTCACAGAGCTGCAGCCAAACTTGCCCCCTGAGGTTTTCCCAAATTCTTCTCTTCGCTGAGGAACACCCTCGAAGCTTGCCAAGAACAGGAAATTTCCTGCCCAAATACAGCAGATATATTGGAAGAGCTGAAGATATTTATGGCAGTGACCTGTTATTTTCCCTTAATGTAGCCCATTGTTCTCTCACTGAAAGTACTTCTTGTTGCCAAAATTTTTGCATATTCCCATTTACTGGATTTTATGAAGAATGGACTTTCAAACAGTAGCTACAGCAATGCTTTAAAAGGACATTCTCTGGGTGATTTATTTTTTATACTTCAGTTTCAATGCAATTTTACATCAGAAAGATATTTTTCATTCTAGATAGAGGCCCATCCAGGAAAATTTCCTCACAGAACAGTAATCCTGCAGCCCTGTTGCATCTTCCTCCCAGGAAGTCAAAAGATCGCACACATGTGAAGCTCCTGCTGCTACCTGGGGCCATTACAAAAACGTTGCATGAACTCCTATGAAAACGCCCTCTTTTTCCCCCTTTTTTGGGCTCCCAGCCTGGATCACACCCGGGCAAGATCAGCACTGAAGCAGAACAGTTGATGACAACAGATGCCATCTCTAGATTAATATGAAAGGCCATGCTTAAATTCATGATCCTACAACTCCCATCTTTTCCTCAGTCATCCCTAAATATTACAGCAAATACCCTTCGGTAGCAGGTTCTCTATACCTATGTAAGCTGTAACTACTAACTTTTGTGCAATCCCATTTCCCAACCCTGACATTGGCCACTATATTCAGCTTTGTGATAAATGTCCAGGTTAAAATGACTTTCATTCAATTTGCACAAAATATCACGCATGTAAATGTATATACTTGGCATTTGCTACGTGTTAGCATATAAAATACCAGTTAGAATTGAGGCCAGTATCATTTACTGCTCAGGAGCTCATATGACCTTGAAGCGAAAGCAGTAGCAAAATTACCATACTTGCTGGTGCAGAATCAGCCTATAAATTGCCAGGAATTAATACTGCAAGGTGTTGAGCGCTCTGGCTCTAAGTTCTCTGAAATAAATCTTTAGCTTGAAGCACATCATCAAGAGAGGAAGTCAGTTACACTGAATCCTCAGACCTGCACAAGTGCACAACAGCCCTCTAGCTTAGACCAAGGTGAAGGCTTTGAGGAAGCCTTCATTCCACTCAAAAATTAGACACAGCTAATTTTAAAAAAAAAAATCTTTAAATATCTCCTCTTTGTTTTACTTGCTGCCTTAAAAACTGGAAACAAGTAGAAAAGGGATGCATTTGACTTTCTTGATTTTGTGGATGTTGCATATTTGCCAATATTTTTGTATAATGAGCTTCTCCATTTCATTATTTTGATTCTATCCTTTGGGTTTGCCATAGAAAAAAAAAAAAAAAAAAAAAAAAAAAAA
>VZSV01000023.1:5347018-5375887 GCA_013398735.1 Nothocercus julius | reverse complement strand
GAGGCGCTCGGGTGATTCAGCGGCGCCGCGGGCGGCTTTCCGGGGGGCATTTGGGTCGGTCTGGGCTCGGCTGGGGCGTTCGGGCGCGCCCTCCCGTGGGGCTCGGGACGGCGGCGGAGCCCCGGCTGCGCCGGAGCGCCCCAGCGGGCATGACCCTGTCCGAGAAAATAAATAATAACGACAAAAGCGAACGCGCACCTGGGCCATGGCTTCTGTTAGCTGTTGCACACGCCGGGAGCAGTCAGGATCACTGTGGAAGTGAAGAGCGCGAACGATCTGCCCTGCCTCTCTAGTGCTCTTCATTTGCTTCGTGTTTTTAACGAAAAAAAAATAAATCAGGAAATATTTCCCTGAGAATCACCCAGCCTCTGCTGGTGTCATTTAGTTAAGTGTCTCTCGTTACTGACCACCACAAAGGTGGTGGGAAAAAAAAAAAAAACGGTAGGGAAAATGTAGCTCTAAAACATCAATAAAAGCTGAAAAGAAGATCAGAAGCAAGTTTTGTGGTTTTGTGCTGGAAAGTGTTTTCATTTCGGTTTTTTCCTTTTCCTTTTTTTTGTTTTAATTAATAGACTTCAAAGTTCCTATTGCCTTTTATACAGCTTATCAACATTTTACCCAATATATTGCCAAAAAGGACAGAAAAAAAAAAAAAAAAAAAAGCTGAAATTAGCATTTCCATGTCTGAATTTATCTCAGGGAGGTGATGCTCTCCATGAGACAGGAACCAAGACTGTCATTTATCAGGATTGCAGTGACTTAGAAGTTTCCATCCCTCTTTCAAGGGGCTTCAAATCCCAAGTGCGGCAGGTTCTTCCCGCGTGTCAGGTGTCAGGGAATGCGTTTTAACAATTGTATTCTTGCCTGATGGCTGCAGTGACTGCTCCATTAAATATATCCTCAGGCACCACTTTTTTTTTTTTTTTTTTTTTTTTTTTTTTTTTTTTTTTCCTAGTAACAAGATGTACTTGCCAGCAGCTCTGGATAGTGAATAGAAGAAGTAATATTCTTAAGAAGTTTGAACATGGCACTTCCAGCTGTTGAGCACGTTTTATTTCAAGGAGCACAGCATCACTTTCAAGTGGAAGATTNAGAAGTAATATTCTTAAGAAGTTTGAACATGGCACTTCCAGCTGTTGAGCACGTTTTATTTCAAGGAGCACAGCATCACTTTCAAGTGGAAGATTTGAGTCTGTTCATTCAGACATTACTAGATTTGTAGTTCGATCCATCCGTCACGTAACATCTATTAGATACTAGCTAGGGAAAGGCTATCCTGAAGGCAGGCGGGCACTTAGGGTCCTCAGAGAACGTAAAATCGAGATGTGCTTCACAGTGCAGGTGAAGGAAAAGATGATATATGTTCACACCAAAACCCTGTCATAGTCTCTGAAATAAGAATTCAGGATTTTTCTCTAGAATTTGTAGAAAATGTCACTTTGAAAGAGATGTATCTCCGTCATACAGAGCAGTCAGCAGGTCATGGAATGGGGACCGAGGGCATGGTGTGGACCAGGGCCAGTTTCACCACTGCTCTTTGCCCTCCCCCTGGAAAGCTGCAATCCTTATGTGCACTACACTTCAAGGAAAATGATCTGTCCGGGCCACCTCTGTTTGCTTTCTCCCCAGCACCTTCTTTTCTCTCCATGTTGTCGCGCTGTAAGATGTTTTTCAGGTAGCCTGTGTCTCTTTGGAAGTGCTGGCATTTAAAAGGCAATTTCCGATGACTTATGCACTATTTGAGTGCGTAAGACACACAATAAGATCCTCGCATTTGACGATCACGGTCAAAATGTTTTGGACATAGAGCAAACAGGCTGGGGGATTCCTTTACGAGTGCTATTGGATGAGAAGGATCTCTGGGATAGACTTTCACTTGTATTTGCTATATGTGCACACAACCCACGCTGCTATTGAAATACAGAATTTTATTATTTTTACACACGAGCTGTGAGCTCTACTTACAAAAATATGACAACCATGATTTAAAAAGTGTGGGCAGTGCGGTCTGTGGGAGATGGCTGTAGACTACGTACAACAAGAGCTGCCCATGCTAGCGACAGACAGTGGGGAGGCACGTCTTGCAAACAGATGACATACGGCTTTGCCTCTTACACGTGTTGCCGGGATTCTTGGAAAATGCTATTAGTGCATTCGCAGAGAGAGTGCCAGCTCCCTTCCCTGCTCGCACTGGTTTTAGGCTGGTGGAAGTCCATTGATTTAAGAGTTTTACTCCTGATCTACGGTAGAAAAGAAAGAAGAGAATAAGGCCCAGAGGCTCTTCAAATTTCAGTCACCTGCAAGTCTCTGGTGAGTTAGTCAAAGCCAAGACCAATATCCCAAGTGTTAAAAGTCAACATTGATATTACTAATGCCCAGTAAAGCACTGTAGTGAAATAATTATGAAGGTAGATGCTTTTGAGATTATAGCAAGAATCAGTAACTAGCCCCATGAGTAAGATCCTCCCTTTTAATTTACTCAGTAAACTTTGTGCAATTAGGGAGAAGGTTGGCATTTTTTAGTTCTACCCTTTGGATGGGGACCTTTCCTAAGATCCAGGTTCATTTCTGTTTTCAACAGTGCCATTTTACTGTCCCTTGCTATTAAGGGAGACAAACTTGAAATATTGTGAGTTCGGAACTTGAATATAATTGAAGATTGAAAGGATCCCCAAGAGGTGAAGGACTGTGGTCAAACCTGGACCACCACAGTGAAAACAAACCACATCTTAGGTTTTTAACTTTGCCAAAGCTTAATGCAATATTGTGAACCATTCATGTTACACAGCTTACCTTCCACATTTTATTAGACCAAAGGTTTAGTCTAAAACAGTTATCCCTTTAATTCTGAGGCATAAAGTGAATCTTGAATCTGTAATTTTTCATAATCAAACAAAATTCCATTTTTGCTCAGTGTACCCAGTGTGAATTTGATCTTCTTAAGCAGGGAATAAGAATGTCAAGATTTCCTTGGTAATAGTAATCGACTTGTTATTCAATCAATAATAAAGGGGAAATGTACACTCTGCTGCAAAATCTGTCAAAATCTGTGGCTGTGGACTTTTGTCCAGAAAAACACAAAATCTAAGAACTCATATCTGTACCTAAGCAAGTACTTATGAGATATACTTAGAATATGAAGATATAATGGCTTAAGATTAAATCACAGACTTGTTGCATATATTCAGAACATAAGCACTAGTAACTAAAATTCAGTCATAAAAGATGTGAATCATCTCAATGTTTTCCATCAGGAAATGAACAGTGTGGATATTTCTATGGTATAATTTTAGAACACACAATAAGACCTCATAAGTTTTACTGTTTTTTCCCTTGAACTAAGACAGTAAAACTATTATTAAACAGAATGATGCAGCAGAGCTGTTGTTTTAGCTTGTGACTATCATTACCTCCTCCTCTCTGTCTCCTCAAACATATTTAATCCATACTCTTTTTATTTGCACGATGCATTATACACTGAAACTACCAGAAGCTCACCATAAATATTAGTAAAGCTACTTCATTGGTCTCCTTTTAAGGAGACCTCACATAAAACCTCTTTCTATATTGTCTAGAGGAAAATTGCTGATAGGTTGTTGTGCTGCTCAAACCACTTACTGGTCAGGTTTGCCAGTACTGATTCCTGGTATCCGTCTATCTTTACTCTGCTGGAACCTCTTCCTGGAAGACAACACCTTTTTGGTTTGCATCTGTGCAACATCCAATACTCCCAATACAACATCCAATGCATCCAAATACAGTGCGATCCAGAATTATATTGGCAGAATTATAGTGCAAATATTTGGTAATAGCAATGTAAGCCAAGAAATAGAGGGCCAAGAAAATGTTTTCAGAGAGATATTAAAGATTTTGGGCATTTGTCACTAGGTACATTAATAGAAATTGAATAGCATTGAATGCTATGCAATATACTATCTATTGCTTTGATCTTTATATTGACCAGTTTCTGAAACTAAAGAGAATGCAGATAGAAATTTCTGCTTCCAAATGATTTGTGAACTGCCATAATACTTTAGAATTCTAATTTAACTTAATTCTTTCATACTTTAGTATGGGCTAACTTTTTGAAAATAAATAGAAAGAGTTCAACATTCAGCTTTCCAAGCATGCCAAAAATGTATTTGCATTAAAAATAAGTCTTTTAAAATCTTATGTTGGTAGTTTCTGTATATAGGAACGTCATCTTTTTCTCTCTACTCAGCCCTGAGAGTATGTATGGCATTCTACACAAAGCAATGTGCGGGTCTATCTATTCTGTTGTTAGCAATTTAAATATAAAACAAGGTTTTGAGTTTACCAAGTTTTATCTGTCCTGAAGCAATATTAGAAATATGACTTTCTTAAACATGTTCTACCAGAGTAATAAAATTTCATTATGCCTTTATTTGAAGTGTTTGTCTGAACAGAAGTGCCATTATATATTATGAATAGCTGGATATGTTGGAATAACAAACATAATGCCAGTAACTAATAAAAACATAGAAATCCTCAATCCAGAAAACAAAAATTATTTATTATGTACGCAGAGATGAAGACGGTCTGAACAAAGTGAAGAAAATTACATATATATTAATTGGAACTCTTGTTTAATGTATGGGACAGTGAAAAAAAAAAAAAAAAAGTGCCTTCCATAAAGCTTTATCTTTTCAATGTATTGTTAAACTCAGTGCAATTTAAGAGCCTTGGCTTGGGTTTAGCCAAATGTTTGGGAGACTTTATCCAATTAGCATCTTTAAGTTGTAGTACCATCTTGAAAGGAAGATGAAGATTAATACGTAAAGGTAAAACACTGTTTATTGAATGACTATTGTTTCTTTTTCTTTGTTGCAGGGCACACTTAACCCCTCAATCTGTCCTACCTATGTCTTCTTGGGTAAAGAAATGGTATCAAGTGGAATCATGTCACAGAGTGGCCAAGAAGCCCTGATAATCAATGTTTCACTGATCCTAGAGTGTGTCTGCCTGGTGAGAAAGTCACTTGCAGAGTTCAAATCAATACAGATCCAACCAAGGGCTGAGTGGAGAACTCAGCTTCCACAGGACTGTGTCAAGGTTATACTTGAGCTATTAACAACTATATTTCAAAATTTATAGGCCAAGACAGACTTTGATGGCAACAGTTTAAATGGTAAATTTTGAACGCGCACATATTTCTGGGATTAAATGGACATATATATATCATATATATGCCATGTAGAGTACATGTATATATGATATATATATGTATCATATCAGGAGGGAGAAAAAAAAAAAAGAAAGAAAGCACCTACATGAGTCTGATTTTACTTTTAAGATATGTATATCAGATTATGCTTCCTACATTGGATATAATGCTTTGCGGAAATATGTACATACACTTTGCAAGAAATCAAGCCAAAGATCTTAAGTCCACCATAGTGAAAGCCCTCAACAAATAAAGCATTGGTGGAATAAGTGTTTTAAATGTGCAAAAATATAGAAGACATAATCTTCTCTCAGATTATTCAGTCAGTTAATTGTTTGCAAAAGAAATATTTTTTCTTCTTTGCCTTTAAGTGCATTGAAACATTTCCTGATATTTTATCATGAATCAAAAATACAGCTCTTATGTTTGGCTTCTTTCAAGACAAGTCAGTGGGATTCTGGCACTACAGGTAGCATATTTCCTGTTTGCATAAGGACTTGTCTCTGCATTTAGTACATCTGTATGCTCCTTTAACATTTTAAATGCCAGTAGTAGTGCCAGTAAAAGAGAAAATGGCTTGCAGAACTGTCATGTTGTCATCAAATATTTCTAAGAAGAAAAAAAAATAAATGTCCTGTGTGATTTATCACCCTAATTCCATAACAACATGTTTCACGTGAAACCGCTATCACGAGCACTACTCACATATTGTCTCTACATAAAATTCACTGAGGACTTACAGATTAGCCAATGAAATTAGAAACAAATTAAGCAAAACTCCCTTTGGGAAAAGCATTGTTACTGCACTGAGGGAAAATCCCAATAATAGAAATTTTATCACTTCTTTACAATTCTAAATTATGTCACAGAAGTATTTCATGTGACATATTGCAATTATCACTGCTCATTTTAGTTGTGGTGATAGACAGTGAGTTCAGACTTCATGCCATTTCATGACATCTTAAATTCTCCTCTTTGCCATTATGGGAATAAAACATGAAGCATTAAAACACTTAGAAAAAAAAAGCACTAATATGCCTCTCATATGAATATTTATACCACTATCAAAATGCATCATTAAGGGGAATATCAATTAATCCTTCTATCTCCCACTCATATAGAAATAAAAAAAAAAAGTCATGCCCATGTAATAAATTAAATTTTATTATGGTAAAGATCCAATTAATTTCCTTCAAGTGCTATCCATTAGCTTCCTAAATATTATTGTTTCTAGGCAAAAAGAAAGATACCAGAACTGAACAAAAGTTCTGCTTCATCAAGAATTTTTTAAAAGTCTTTTGTGACATGACCAGCTATACACTTTTTGTGAAAACATGCATTTGTAGTGTGGCAAGTGCCTCCAAGAAGGTGCATCTCTTCCTTAGTGATTAGTGTTTTATCCACTGTGATTACCACTACTGCCCATCCTCAGTTCAAGAGCTCTGTTTTAATTCTTCCTTTATAGAAAGGATTTCAGAAAAATTATTGGGTTTGAAATTCTGTGAAGAATATATGGTAATTTGTTATTCTGTTACTTTCTGTGCCTGTTTATGAAAGACAAAACTGCGAATAATTCCATAACAAAGACTGCCAAATGTGATATTGCAACACAATAATTGATGACGTCAGGAAATTAACGTTTGCTATGAGAATGATTATGACAGTAGTATTTACACTTAACCAACATTTTGATTCCAACACAACATGAATCTACAGTCAATTTTACTTGGTATTTCACAGCCTTAATCCACTATAAAAGATTAGTCCCTGCAGATTCTATTTTAGCAACCCTCGTTCTGTCCATTTTTTAACTGCTGTTCTCCTCCAGTGAAGATTTGAGAAGGAACTGATATTTTACTGCTTAATTCCTGAATTACATTTTTTGAGTAGAGGGATTACTATGTTTTGTTTTATTTTGTCTTGTTTTCATTTTTAATATTTCATAATATTTCAGTGTTGTTGAAGCTAGTGTATGGAGTCAGAAAGCAATGTTTTAACTAGAAGCAGTCTTACTGTTACCAACAACAACAATAAACCCTTTAAATTCAGTACCCCAAATATTTCTTGTCTTACTCATGAATTGTTTGAGCCTCCTAAAAATGCTGAATTTTCCCTCATTAAGTAAGACATTTCAAGACATACTTA
The DNA here is from genome assembly GCA_013398735.1 of Nothocercus julius. Classification (NCBI taxonomy): domain Eukaryota; kingdom Metazoa; phylum Chordata; class Aves; order Tinamiformes; family Tinamidae; genus Nothocercus; species Nothocercus julius. The sequence goes on along the minus strand of VZSV01000023.1, from coordinate 5,368,557 downwards.
TCTTTAAACATGTGAATAACACAACAGAAAAGCCCACGTACTTAGTTTTATGTATTTGCTTTTGGTCAATGTTCTCAGTGTCCTGCTAAACTGACTCAATGAAGATTATGTGATCTTAGTGCTATATAAACAATAACATTGGAAACTTAATCATTATTAGAGCTCTACTGAAATATGAGCACTACACAGCAATTGCAATTTTGTGGTGTTCAGAAAGCCGTGGCCTCAGCAACGAGGCCTGCCAACGTTGTGGTGCCTTCTCGGGAGGTGCTCTGAACAGGGCGAAAAACATGCCGAGCCCGAACGGAAAGCAGACAGAGTGACTTCACGCCAGCCCTTTCATTTGGATCCAAATGAGAGAGATTTAGGCACTCGCATGCCTTGTCAACACATGCAGGGCAATATGCTGTAAATTCTTACTTTTCTTTCCAGTTTGTTAGAAAATGTTTTGGTTTCTGTAATATGGGTTTTATGTACAAATACTGTTTTTTTCTATACATATAAAAATATTGTTTGAAAAAAGTAGTTATCACAATTCCAACCACTTCTTTTATAGTCTATCCTCAAATCAATCTAGTCATTTATAATCTAATCATTTAAAGTCTGTAAGTATTTCTGATAATCATGCAGTTTTATACTGTCTGCATTACATTTGGGTTTTCCACCTTTCCCAGAATTTTTCTCATATACATTTATCCTGAGGGAGTGATATTTATTCAATGCTCTGTGAGAAATTTGTTTAAGGTCCAATGTTCCATGATGCTGGAGAACTATAAGCAGATTATCTGCTTCTTAGCAAAATGAAGTTTCCTGGCTCTTCAAAACGAAGTGGTACTTCTGCCATCTCAGGCATTGCAGCGTATTGAATGTCAAATTATTATTGTCATATAATAGTTTATTAAAACATCTTAGTTGTATTCTTCCTGAGAAAGAGAGGGCTGAACTTGATGGAGCTCTTTTCTGGAGCTGCTGTGCACCTCTTGGTATCTTCCAGGGAAAGGTGTAGTGCGGCATTTGTGCATTGAATTTGCCGAAGGTAACTAAGACAGTCTGATTTTACTGACAAGAGAATGTAAAGCGTGGTCAAAACAAGAGTCTTAGACGTTACTTAAAAGTGTTTGCATGAGGATCCAGTGTAGAAAGACAAAGACGATTAAGGGACTGGAGCATCTATTATATGAGGAAAGGCTAAGCGAGCTGGGCCTGTTTAGCCTGGAGAAGAGAAGACTGAGAGGAGATCTGATCAACAAGTACAAGGACCTGAGGGGTGAATGTAGAGAGGCTGGGGCCAAACTCTTCTCGGTTGTGGCCAGTGACAGGACAAGGGGTAATGGGCACAAGCCGAAACACAGGCAGTTCCATCTCCCTGTGAGGCAGAACTTCTTTGCTGTGAGGGTGCCAGAGCCCTGGCACAGGCTGCCCAGAGAGGCTGTGCAGGCTCCTTCTCTGGAGATCTTCCCAACCCGCCTGGCTGCCGCCCTGTGCCCCGTGCTCTGGGTGTCCCTGCTGGAGCAGGGGGGCTGGACTGGATGATCTCTAGAGGTCCCTGCCAACCTCAGCCATTCTGTGATTCTGTGATCAGATACGTAGCTGCATGTCTCTGTGATATGTCTCTGTGATCTGTCTATACATTTCCAGTCAATCTAACATGCTTGAAAATTGTCTAATGTTTTATGAGTCACAGATCTGGTGTTGCCGCCAGCATTTGAAGTTTCATGGGTTTTGCTCTATTTCTTGAAAATCCTGCTGCCTGAATTAAAAGATTGCATGATTGTATAACCTAAAGATGAGAACCAATCTAGTTCTTAATTACTTGAAACTTCACTGTTGCTAAAAAAAAGCCTGAAATTATGACTTGAGTAACTCCGCAGACACAAAACCAGAAGGAAAATAGTGGAAATTCAGCTTTTGCTACTAAAATATCTCTTAAAGGTAATCAATTTGGAAAAGGTCAGGTTCGTAAGGTGAAAGTGAATGACATTCAGACCTGATGTGTGGCAGGCATTTTGCAGCAAACATAGTACTCGTGTATAATTTAAATATATATATGCTTACACTTTGTGTCTAGAAACATTAAAATCATGATAATATTTGAGTCCAGAACAATGAACAATATTGGAATTTAATATATTCTGAAGCTATTGATATTGAAGTTATTGACAGTAAGGAAGAAGATAAACTACTATTATTATTACATCACTTTGTTGTTTTTATTAAAAATAACCCAGAATACATTTTCCAAGGTGGCTGAGCACTGGAACAAGTGCCCAGAGAGGCTGTAGGCTCTCCATCCTTGGAAAAGTTCAGCAAACAATTTCTGTGTGCTCATTTGAAGGCTTTTGAGCAAAGGGTTGCACTACATGTCCTCCAGAGTTACCTTCCAACTCACATTTTTCCATGATTCTATACCAAAGTTTTGCCCAAAGAAGTGTCAAGGAAAAGTATTCTTTCATAACATTGGTGCTAAGAATGTTCACAGTGCTCAAGAGATTAAGTTTAGCCATAGGAATGAAGTAACACATACTGTAAAGTTATAACAGTGTTAATTTTAGAGGACTGCATGCTAAAAAAAAAGCCCAAGAAGATACATCCTACCTGAAAAGCTAAATATAAAGAAAATCCTGTATAAAAGTGCATTCCACTCTCTGTTTTTGCAATCGTGAGTGAAAAGCCCTTAAACTACATTTTAATTTCTGAACCGGTAACCCCAAACACAGCAGATTGTCAGCACAGTTTGTATCAGAAAATTGTCTTAGAAACAACTGTGGGAGTAACTACTCTGCTAAAATATAAAAGGAAAAATGGGGGATAAGGCAAAACTTCATAAAAAGATGCCATTGAATGATTTTTTTTAAATAAAAAATAACTCTTTTTCCTGTTGGAGGTAATGTAACTATTTGTTAAGGCTGATTTAGATATGAACATGTAATCTGTTGTCTATTTCCAGTAAAATTATTAGCATAAGATGCCTCTGAGGCACTAAAGAAAAATAACAGTGCACCCATTAATTATTTTTAAGTGGCATTATAAATTATTATATAACAATCATATCAATCTATCAGTCAGCATATTTTAACAAAATATTGTCTCAATTCTCACTTATTAATGATTCGTTTATGAATATTCACTTATGAATATTCATTTATGAATCTATAATTTTTTGTAAATGGCTATTAGCATGTACATTTTATAAAGAGGATTTTGACTTCCATAATTTCTATATGTCTCCCAAGATTTATTCTATTGACAACCTAAGTAGAGAGGAATTATTTTCTGGAAAGCATTGATACCTTCACCAGCCACACTCCTGGAGATAGAAAGGGACCTTATCAAAACATGTTAATCTGATGATAGGAAAAAAAGTGCTTCAGAAAAACTCGTATGCTAAAGATATTTTTAATCAATTTTCCCAACATGTACTTGAATTAGAGGAGAAACTCTGGAACCAACTGCTGTGCAGAATGAGCTTGACTACCTCAGCATACGGTTAATAGCTTCAGCACATGTGCAGAGGGGCCTGCAGCGCACTGGCTGGAGCCTCCATTGAGGAAGTTTGCCAAAATACCAGCTCATCCTTTGTGTTGAAATGAAGCACAAGGAACTTAGTATCTGTTTGTTTATTTACACATCTCTTCTGAAAATATCTTTTTTCTTCCCAAATTGACCAAAGCTGGATAGCATCTTCCTCAGGAGAGCAGTTCTGCTACAGTAATTTATACATAACTAGACAGTTTATTATGTACCCATCTGCAACCAAATTCTCATTGACTTCAGCGTGAATTTAGCACACTGGATGGCAGAGGGAGGTACTGGCTAGTACTCATTTTCATTTTATCTGTCAGTGAGAGCCTTCATGTGCGTGCTTGGGATAATGACATTCCCTTTCCCGCATTCTTTTTCCCACACAGAAAGCTACTGATGTTAACCTTGCTCTCCTAATTAAATTCCAGTATGAATAACTGCGTTTTGCCTACTTAAATTCCTTCTGCAGTTTCCATTTGCCATAGCACGCCTGCTCTCCGCAGTAGCGCTACGCAGCACAGCTGCGCACTGCTGGCCAAGGTGAGGAGCGCCTCCGGGTTTCGCTCAGCCACCCGCTGTGTTTCAGCTGCACAGTTTACTCGCCAGGGGATCTAAAGCATCTCGCTGTTCACACGGAGTTGCTGCCTCCGAGGGAAGCCTAAACCCTTACCTTTAATAAAAGCTTCTGCCTCTTGCCGTAAGCTTGGACTGTGAGCTCGGTGGCACAGAGGGTCCTGCTCCCTGGTAGGGACTCACAGGTGAAATATTGATGCTGGCAGCAAGCGGGGATTTTGCCTGCTCTTAAAGCAGTGATCTGCCTGATGAATTTGCGTGTGTTTTCCCAGAGCTGTTTATTATCAGTTCACAGAGGAATCTCCCTTATCAGAATTCCTCGGGACCATACTGAGTACTGAACTTACTGAATACAGAGGTTGGTTAGTCCAAGTCTTCACACATGTTACTGAGCAGAGGGGTTTGGGTTGGAAACAAACACTGTGGCATAAAAGAGGATGAAAAGACAATACTCAAAATGGAGGCACTAAACAAAAAAGTAATACAATAGCAATGGTATGAGGAGCAGCAGGTTGGTATTTGTCCTCAGTTGTTCTGAGTAGCTGTTTCTTGCATGAAAGGAAAAATGCAGATTGTTAGTAGTGTGCTGGTATCAAGAATATCTCAACTTTATGAAGTGCTTTGAAAGTGCATTAGAGTAGAAACTACTCTATAAATATAGAACTCATTTATTTAAGGGAAATGAAACTCCCATGACATTCTCAGTGAAAATCTTAGATAAGAAATAGCTGTGCAGCACAGAAAAGTGATTTGCTTCAACATCCGTTGCACAGAAGAGCTATTCTGCGTCTGTACAACATAGCTCGACAGGCAACAGAAGCTTGATATTCCACTACCTCAGCCTTCCTTAGTCTCTCACAGCTGTTCAAAATGTTACCATTATCATTTATACCTGCTTTTACTAGCAACTTGATTCCAACTAGAATCTGTGATTTCCCATTGGAATAATGAAGGATTCTTCACACATTTCTTTTTCAGACTTCATACTAGAGGAGACTTTAGGAGTGCTGGCAAACTACCTACATTTAATCCTGGAATGAGGTATATGAACTCTACAAAGGCGAACACTGCAAATGTGAACTCCGCAAAGTCAAAAGCCTTTTTGTTACAAGACATTCTGGAAGAGGTTTAAAGCGCTGGGTGCCCTTAAACAGTTGTAGTTTGACATCCTGGGGAGAGAGCTGAAGCCTTATCTCCCTAGAATGAAGACAACTTGCTAGGAGTCCAGTCTTGAGGCACATGTGCATAGAAAAGCTTTGGTGAAACAATTTAGGACATAAATTTTAGATTCACTTGCTGTTTTGCAGACAGTCTGTAGAAACATAGAAACGTTTATTTGCATTTGGGCATTTTATGTAGTTTAGCTTAATCCTCTTCCAAAAGAATGGCACAAGGGTATTCTGACTTTACTGCAGTATGTCAACATGGTGAGTGAGAGCTAAACATGTATTCAGTGCCTTTAGAGCTATGACTTTTAGTAAACTTTGTTTTATTCATCACAGGAGGATTACTGAGAGAAGGGCAGTGTAGAATTAGGTTTTGTGCACATTACAGAACAAGGCCGGTACTCTTCCTAACTTAGATATTAGCTTACACTTTTCATCTTGAGTTAGCAAGCCAGAATTTATCCTTTGTGAAAGCGATGGAAAAACACTGAAGGTAAATTGAAGCTACTCTTGGTCTGCTTTCCTAAGGGATGAAATTCATTTATATGAATTTCAGTTAACTGCAGGTACTAAAAATAGATACACAAAATTTCCCAAGTGAACTTTATCAATATAAAACGTGTTTATAACAATACAGCTGCAAGCACCGTACTGATATTCCTATTTCACTTCCCTTTCTAAATATAAATTCCATATTTTTCTTCTCTTCTATACTCTCTACCTTTATTATTTTCTTAGGTTCCCCCAAAACATCCTCATCACTTTCACTGTTTGATAACAGGCCTCACTGCAGTTGTGTACGAATGACCATGAAACACTATACTGCACTTTCCACACTGCTTTTGATTTTGCAGCAACTTCATGGGAAAAAAAAAGCTATTCCATTAAATATACCTTACAAAGGTCTGAGTGTAGTTTTCAATCTTGTGGGTTTTATACACAACAATACAGAACTTAAACACAATCAAGTACCTTTATTTACAGAAATAATTCCCTTGACTTCAGAAATATCACTTGAATTGGAACTGGTTGCCAGGATCATAACCTTATGTTTGAAGTAGACATCAAATATTAATATGTGTTTATACTGGTAAATGCCTCATTGATTTCCTGTTCACTGTTTTCTAAAGAAACACCTGGTAGTTTCCAGTCTGAAAGTTTGATTGAATTACACTGTTTTTTCTTCCAAACTCTAGGACTGCTAATTTACACATTTATCCAAATTAAGCACACAAAATACGTTACCTATAGCAGCATATCTTATAAAATCAAATTTCACTTCAAAGACTCTTGTCCAGTACATTGCTTTTCACTGGTCTCTGAGTCATGCAGCATACATAAACAGGGATTTGTCTTTCATTCAGATTTTTCTATTTGACTGCTTTCCACTGAAAAAGCAGGATGATACATTGTCCAGCACTCAGTTCCCATTAGCAGGTTGTTGTTGGTTTTGGTTTGTTTGTATTTTAAAGTCCAGCCATTTTATTTAGGCTTGTTTGAAAAACCTTCAGCTTGTCAGCCAAGGAGACAAGGCTAAGAATTAACTAACTTAATATCATAACCTACGGATATTGTACAGTGGTAATCAATGTTGTATATTTAAACTAATAGGAAGACGAATGGACAAAGGAGACAGGAAAGTTCATAGCAGAAAAAGAGGTTTATCATTTCCAAAAATACATTTGCAAAAAAAAAAAAAAAAAAAAAAAAAAGATGCTTTTATTTTAAATACCTGACATTTTGCAGGGCTACATTTTCAGAGCTTGAAAGCAGGTGTGGATGTGTTTCATGTTTCTTAATCCAAATTGTTTGAAGAGCTTTAGAGATTTGTGCCTTCTGGCAAGCCTTTAGCAAGGCTGGATGGGGGGCAGTTATCCTGCTTTTGCAACAGCTGAGGGAAGAACGGAGTGCCCTGGCTGCTCCCGTCTCCATCACTGGGGACTTGAGTACAGCTCCCTTCCAGTTGCCAACACACTCCCGCTTCTGCTGACTGGGTGCATATGTCGCTTTGATGGCTGGCATGGCAGGGAACGGACTTGGGACACCACTAGCCCTGTCCTTACTCCTATAAGCCTTCCTGGAGAGGAAGCATCAGCATCAATCCCACGGGTAATGAATATTCTGACACCTCCGCACCGGCTTGTGAGCCACGGAGGGCCAGGTGGTGTCCTGATTACTGAGAGGTGGACAAGCTTCTTCCCAGTGCGGCATCAGCGGCAAGGACCTCACGCACTTCAGCGAGACTGTCATCAAGGCTTGAGATTTTAACAGCTGATCTAGTCCATACTCAGGAAAAAACACTTGAATAACTTTTTCTTAAGAAAACACAATTGAATTAATGATGATTATATATCATACTGTAATATGGGGATCTTATAAAATAAATACACATATACATATCTATTATTTTATTTATAGCACACTAGACTTTTTCAGAAATTACAATACTAATTACTAAACTATATTGTGCTTAATTCAAGTTAAAGTTACTAGATTTCCCCTGAATACAGTATTTTCCTTTACTTCTACTCCCTGAAAAATACATAAGTACAATGAAGGTACAGATTCTTCTTTCATTTCATTATAAACAATAATATTTACAACACTTTACACCTAATTTCTGAGTCATAGTTTTCTGCTTGCCAAAAGTAGGAGAGTACACATCAATCCTGATTAAAGACAACTATAATTTAATCAGGGGATAATGCTGAAACCATAAACAGCAAGTGCACAGCTCAAGCAGTCTATGAATGGTAGCCAGTCCCTGGGATTAAATAGCGGGATTGAAATTTAGTTCAGGGCTGTGTTGCTATCTGTCGTCCCCAAACTGCTTCCTCTTAGAAGAGAAGCAGTGTTGTCAAAAGTGTAAGCAGCAACCCTGAAGTGCACTGCAAAGTTACCTTGGAAAAACTGCTAGTGACGGACACCTGACTTAGCAGGACAAGGATTAGTCTCTTAAAGTTTGAAATATAAAGTAACTGATCTTGCAGTCACTGATGAGGAGAAATTAGAGAGATGATAAAGATGCTCCTGGACTAAGAACTGCATGACTGGTTCCGAGGGACTTAGCAGCTGCAGCTGGGCAAACGCGCTTGAAAAGCAGGCAAATAACTGCATGAAAGAAGCTTTGGGGCACAGAGATTATTAGACAATTATCTTGATTTGCACCAGGAAATTACTCATCCAAAGAAGGTTGTAATAATTCACTGTTATCCCTCAGAATTTACTGTTGTTGATTGTAAAGAGTATCCAAAGATGAGATCAATTCACCTGAATCTGGGAAGTTAAGCAGACTGATTTTTTTCAGTCTATTTACCAATATATTTTCATATCCATTTCCCCTGCTGGGAAGGCTTTAACCTAGTTTCTCCTCTAACGAGAAAAAAACAAGTCTGTCATTTACAGTAAAGCCATGAAATCAGTGAGGATCTTACAAACAGATGAAATCCATTATGTGTTGCCCACCAAGACGTCTATAAGCTCCCAGGCCCAGCAGAGCTTGGGAAAGGGCCAGCCAAGGGGTGAAGCTTCCCTTGCTGCTCCCTTTGCCCTGTGCTCTGCAGCACAGGCAGTGGTTACATTTCTTGAGATGCACTCCAGCCTAAATTTCTCCCTTGGTTAAGGCCAACTCACATTATCTGTAATGCCTTTTAACAGCTGAATGTTACCATTTTTATTTTTAACATGCTAAACTTTCAACAGACTCAGTTAAGAGCTATGGTGCCGAGTACTTCTTTTTAGGATTTTTTTTTTCCCTGTTATAATCTGGATCTTTGCCATACCAGAACACAAACATGTAATTTATCTCAGATGCAGAGAATATCCTTAAATTAACACCTGCTATGAAACAGTGTGATACTTGGAATACTTTTATTTTAGTATTAGCTTTTTAGGAGGCTGCTTTTCTTTTTGTTGTTTTCACAGCCGGTGTGATGGAAATGTATGTAAAACATGCAGGGAATATGAGGTAGATTTTCAGAAAAACGCTAGCTCTGCTGCCACCTAGTGAATCTGCACCGTCTCTGACAGCTCATCTTTGCTCATANTTTTTTTTTTTTTTTTTTTTTGCTTTTGCTTTGAGGGTAGGAAAAAAGCCTTATTTAAAGAAGCATTTCAATAACACAAGAAATTTGAAATGACCTAAATTCATTACAGTTTTCTTTTGAAATTGGTTTGAAATAGCAATAACACTATAGTAAAATGCCACTGCTTTGAGATTGGACAATGTTGTTATAATTAAACATTATTTTATTTTGTATTTTATATTATTTTGTATTATTTGGTATTATTTTGTATTATTTTGTATATTTGTATTATTTTCTTTTCTTTTTCTTATTGTATAGAATTCAGAAAAATAATAATCCTAAAGTCCAAGGTCACTGTACATATAAGTATCTGTTTTCCATCATTATGTTCTCTCTCACCTAACTGTTAAAGTCACTGTTCAACCTACTGCCCTGGGCTTGTTCTTACACTACAGCTAAAATCAATGTGTTTGCCATGTGCTTTAATTGAACTTGGTTCTTGGGTAGCTGAAAGACTTAATCCATACGTTTGCCAGACTGTTTTTAATAGGAATCCTCTGTCCAAGAAGCATAAGGGCCTTTGTTGGCAAACACTTTTTTTATGAAAAAAAAAAAGATTGCTTGGATTTTTATCTAAGAAATTCATACTTTTAAAGGTCTCTGTTTTGTTTTTTGTTTTTTTGTTTTTTTTCTGCTGGTTGTGTAAGAAAATGCTGAATAGGATAAGTGATGCTCAGAAACCAGAGCAGCTAATGCACAGTGAATTCAAACTTACTAACGGGGATTATCATTCCATACGGAAATCCATGGCACAGCCCCTTGTCTTACGACATTTAGAGTCTTTCCCTGATGAGTGAACAATTACATAGCACATGTGCGATCTTAGTGACCTGTGCAAATGCTAGACCTATGTCCTGAAACCCTTCATCCTATACACTTAATCTCCCTGTGCAGTATCAAAGTAAGCCTAGAAAAAGACATCTGACTGATTCTATAATGTGCAGTTGTTTCAGAGCCAGCCTTTTTTTTCCAGCCTGCAGGTGGGCTTGCCTCTTGCTTGCTCTTTATTTCCACAAAATTCCGGTCCCCTTTCGCAGCGAGGGGTCAGCTCCAGTGGCTGTGGCGGGGGCTGGCCGCATCCCAGGATATTCCGCTTCCAACCTGGTAGTGTAGCTTCCCTCCTCTTCAGGCTGAGCAAAGTCTAAAATCCAGGTCATCTATTTCCTGCATAAGTCATTGCACGCTGCTGAGCTGTGTTTTTCGTTTAATTAAAAACAGTCAAAATGAACAAGGAATGGGCTGAGCAGGCCTAAACTGCTGGAAGGTTAATCCGAATTTGGATGTCTTTGCCCTGTTCATAAACCTGGTAGAGGTAGGTGCCTCACTCCGCAGACCAAGCATCATCCAACCCTGCCTCTGCATGGATGCATGGGGAGGCCTGTGGTGCTCAGGAAAAGCATTTTGTGCTGGGTATATCCTTTCTGTAAGTAGGGGAAGACTGATTGGAAGCGTTTGTTGGGAATGGGGGAAGAAAACCTCAGCCTGAGATTTAAGTTTGAAGCCTACAGACTTTTACTAAATTTGAATTTTACTTTTCTCTCTCTACAATTTATTTCCTAAATAAATTTTCAATATACCTAAGGATGTTTGTTTAGTTTTAAGGCTCTACTATATGCATGTAGCCCTCCTGGCATAAATTCTTAATACTTCAATCATTCCATTTTGTCCAGATTTTGTGAGGAGTGGCGTATTTTGGATGCTGAAGTCAGGTGCAGGCAGGGGCGGACGTGGCCACTCGCCAGCCTCGGTGACACTGAGCTAGTGACATCCCGCTGGTGACACCCTACTGGTGACACCCCGCTGGCCCCTTTTGTCCCCCTGTCCCTCTGCTTTCCCATGCTGGTTCCCGCAATCTACATTTTCCCCGTGGGTTCCCCCACCAAACATCCCACAGCAAGTGTGGCATCCCCAGTCGGTGCAGCCGGTGCCGCAGAGCCTCTCCCATCCGCAGAGGAGCAGACGGGGCCCTGCTGCTGCTGCGACTGGGCCCTGGGACCCCTGAGTGCAGAGAGGAGCTTTTCGAGCCATTGGGGCTCCTCGGGCTGCTCAGGGACCAGTTTCCTACCACCTCACCCAACAGCAACATCTCCACTTCCTGTTCCCAGCAGGAGATCCAGCACAAGAGGGCAGGAGAGCGAGACTGCAAACATGAGGATTCAGAGCGGAATGGCACTGCCCTGTCTGCCCAGTCTGTATTTAGATCAGTCTAGAACAACTGCGAAGCCTCAACATAATGAAAATATTAAGGTTGGAATTAATCTTATTGGGAAACTGCACCTAGATCTTCCTAAACCTGGAGACCATTACATTTTCTGGATCAGGTGTACAGTGGAGATCATGGGTACCTGTCGCCTTTAAAATCCTTTGAGGTTCTTTTTGCCAGTCTTACAAGAGTCACATTATAATCATTATATCCTAGAACTTATCCCTACCAAAAGTTTCAACTAGAAGAATTATTTTTCACCTTATCTCTGTTTAGAAATATCTGTGGTATTAAGAAATATTAAAGAAAGACTCCTGCGAACAAAGACTACTTTCTTCTATTCAGGTTAGCTAAAAGCAGGCCTAGGAGAAAGAGCGATTCTTGTGTAGCTTGTCAAACACGCTGGGAACCTTCGGTACATAATGCAAGCTCTTCCAGTCCTGCCACTTTCCAATAGGAAATTATCTGCTATTATTTCTGGTAAGTCAGCAGCAGAATGTCGTGTGTAATCCTAAATGTAGGATTATACGACATCATGAGAGCCAAAGAAATGGTTCAGCATGACATTCATTTCCTACTTTAGAGAATTTTTAGAAATACTTCTGTACTTCAAAAAGTTATTAATTAGCAGCAATAGCTAAGTTATTCCACATACACTAATATCTCAATTGGCTATGATTTACTTCAGAATGCTTTCACAATAAAATGATGTTTTAGTAACAGTAATGTCTTATACAGATAATTCCCTGGACAGATACAGTTCTGCCTGTCCCAAGTGCCATAACTCCTAAGGACAGTGGACACCTGACGTCGTTATCATTGTCATCCTTGAAACACAGAGTGACCCATGTATCGCGATTTTGTTCTCACAAAATAGAGCGACACTGCTGCCCAAAGCTGGTATGTTCTCCTTTTTAATCTTTCAAAAACATGATCAAACTGTATCTGCTAGCTGTTCTTCAGAGGCCTGATGTGGGGACCCAGCACCAGAAGGAACTACATTGGGGCAGCCCAGCAGCAGCAGGTGACTGCTGCGAGGTCTTGCAAGTATCAAGTCCTGGAGGAAGATGAGCCTTCTCTCAGTAAAATATTTGTATTGGTGGTGCTGAAGTTTTGGTGAGGATCTGATGGAAATTCTAGTACAGTAGAGTACTGTACTACTGCAGATGCGAGTCATACAGCTAGGTAGTGGCATCATTTGCACGGTAATGACATCATGTGCACAGATCCAGATGCTCATCCAGAGGAAAGAAAGGGGAGAGCGATTGTGTTCTTTCTCCGTCAGTCAAATCTCACAAAATCCTTTCGACCCTGGAAATGCGCAGAGCAGGCTGCTGTGCAGGCAAACTGAGGCGGGCAGAGTGCCATCCCGCTCCGCCGAAAGCACGTACTCTGCATCCAGGCCCATCCAGGCCCTCCTGCTGCTCCTAGATAGCCGCTTTTGCCAGAAGAAGTACCTGCTAATGTGGGTCCAATGCAACTGCTAGGTGAGATAAAGAAGAATGAGAAGGTCATCGGGCTATTCAGATTAGGGAGGTATCCTTGCAAGTTTTCTCCCTGGTTACACTTGAGAGTTGGAAAGCCAGCCATGGCAGAAACCAGCAGCTCTGGCAGCTCTGATATGGTATTATCTAAGCAAAAACTGTAGTTAGAAAGAGTTATGATTAGCAAGACTTGTATCTTACACCGGTAAGATCAATTACTTTTCTTCATAACCTAACCATACATCTCTGTCCGAATATCTCATTTCTTTGGACCTTGCACCCTGCCAGCAACGTGCTCCCATTGCCTCTCTGCTCTTCTTGTTCCCCAGCACCCTCAGCCACTGCTGGGCTCCCCAGTCTTGCTTCAGTAGTTTGGCAAATACTCTTCTTATAATCGTCCTCTGTAAGTTCCCAGATGCTGGATGCCCGACAAGGGTCATATTGTCCCCACAGCAGACGGGCAGTGAGGTGGCAGTGAGAAGCATTTAGCCGCTGCATTTCTGCACCTCTGCAGGCAGTCCTTCTGTCAGAAGACACGTCATTGATCAAGAATCAGAGCCAATGCCTCTTTTAAAAAGGTTGAAAGGGAGCGCAGCAAGGTACACACTGACGTCATTCACCAGGACAGTCCCACCTGACGTTCTTCAAGGATAAAAGGCCTAAGCCACACACTCTGACCAAAAAAAAAAAAAAAAAAAGGTAGTTACTCTTCTTCTGATGCTAGAATTACAATAGAGCACTTTCATGCACAGAAGCTTCATTTTTGTACCCCCTGCCAGCTTGCACAAAGTTTGCAGTGCAAGAAAAATTGAAGAAAAGAAAAGAAAAGAGAAGAGAAGAGAAGAGAAGAGAAGAGAAGAGAAGAGAAGAGAAGAGAAGAGAAGAGAAAAGGAAAAAAGAAAAAAGAAAAGAAGAAAGATTTGAAAGAAAAAAATTGGGGAAGAAAAATATCCAGGAGCTGATCAGCCTAAGCTGCCATAGACCTTCAACCGGAATGACCTCAGGTGAATGAGTCCTGGAAAGAAAGTTGTGGGATCTATTTATGCATTTTTTTTTCATCCTGTATATTAATTTGAATAGATTTATTTCTTGCAAGTTGCTTGCAACTATTGATCAATAGTGGTAAAATGTATCTGCAAAGGGTTATACTCACTGCTGTTGTTCTTCATTATTCAGTCTAGTTCAAGTAAAAAATTGTCCTTAAAAATCACCACATGTTAAAAGCCATATAAGCTCAACCAATACCACAGAAGTAGAGAGTTCAAACTATCAGCAAGACTTTTAAGAGCATTCCGACCAGACTATTTACAAACATCTGGAAGCAGTAGCTTATTTTTGTTTTTCTTTTTAACAAAAAGATTTTCTTCTTGACATGTGCTACAATTTTCACTGCCGCTCCTGTCACATCCTATTGTGAAGTTCAGTGTACTCAGCAGATCAGAGGACAACAATACTTGCTCTGCTCTGCCCAGGGCATCCGAATTTCATGGGTTAAAGAACATTTCAACCTTAAAAAATGATTAAAAAAAAAAAAAAAAGCCTGACATTTTAAAGATCTGAAAATCTCAAAATCTCCACATATTTTGCTAAAAATGATGCCACAACTCACATACTAAACAGCATAAATTGTTTCCAAGATTTAAAACTAGTGGAGATCATTGACTATTTGATATTTTGTAGCTATAATTTTTAGACTTTGAAGAAGAGATTAGTAGTAATTCAATAAGTGGAGATGGCAAAACCTGAAAATAAAACTGGAAAGAATAAAAAATCGCCTATGAAAGCAACTGATAAATTTAGAAACTTGATTGTAATAAAATATTTGTAAAAGTGGCATAGTTATGGTTGTGTCCAGCAAAAGACAACGAAAATAATATGTTATTGATTTAAACATTTACTCTCCCAGTATCTCTATACTAGATGGGTTTGATTTGATATATACAGAGAATACCCTGTACACAAACTGAAATACCAAGGCTTGAAACAACCTATCTCATGGCAACTTTTTGCTTTAAATTTAGTTATGAATTTCTTAATATACATATGTTAAGGGGATTATCATCAACATTAACTAAACTACCAGCAGGGGAAACAAAAAGAGGAGAGGTTTGTAGGCAAATCAGACATTTGCCGAATCAGACATTTTGTCACTGAGACAGAAAAGGCACATCTTAAATACCAAGACTATCATCCTGCCAAATTCCAGATCATCTTCTTTTAATGACTACTTCTTTGCAAGTTTATTTTTTGAAGCAGTCATCAGGGCTTTACAGTTATATGTATTTTTTTACTTGGAATAAATTTAATTCCTCCTTCAACTGATTCTAACATAAGGCATATTTTATACTAGACATTATACCTGTATATATTTTTTTCACATAAGGAATTATTGGAATAGGTTTGTGAAATGTTTATTAAATATGCTATCCTTCGATGGTGAATCAGAAATTCTGAGAAGGTAGTAACTCAAAAGCAAAAAAAAAAAGAGTATTAAGAAGTATGATCTAGTAACAACATATTGTCTTGACTGAAGTTAATGTCTTAGCAAGCATAGAAATAAATGAATGAATAACAGCAGCCCACTGAGATAACAGCAAACACAGTTAATGCATGACTTTGCATGGAATTAGGAAAATGTCAGTCATAGAGATGATAACTGGCAAGTGTCCTGCATTCAAAGCTTTATCAAGATGACAGATGGCTTAGTTAACATTTTCTTTTACCAGTCTACTGGACTAGTTCCCATGACCCACCAGTAGTACATTTCGAATAAATATAGCTAAAGCTATTGCTACAGATATAGCTTTAACTATAATTACTGATATAATTATAGAACTAATTTCCATTCTTTTAAGCAACAGCCTGTATTTCTTTTATTGGAGAGCATAAATTAAAAGAAAGCTCTAATCTGGGAATATTTAAAGCGTATGTATTTTAGAAGTTGGCTCTTCCCTCTGTGCTTACCCAAAAGCATAATTATCAGGACCACCTGAAGATAAGGAGGTGCTAGATTATTTTAGCATGGGTTGAACTTTTCAAACAAAAGTAAGGGAGAAAATCTTTCCCCGTAGAAGTGTTGGTAACAACTTCCATGATCTCACCCAGAGGAGAGCCACTTCACCACAACAAGGTGTTAAACAACTCACACTGGCAAGAAATCCCTAGTTTTGAGCTAGGTACCCATGGCTTCTATACAGTGAATATGATGTTGGGTATCAAAGACAGGATCTGCAGACACCGCTGTCAGCAAGCCTAAAACCAGCAGAAACTGGTGTTGCTGCTGAGAGAAGCAACACGGTGCTCCCATTGCCTTGATCCTTCTGGCGCTCATAGAGCTCCTGGTCAGAGTGGGATAGCCTCTCAAGCAGGTTAGTCGCCTCCTGGCCATGGAGCGCCGTTTTCCATTCTCCTCTCTTCGCTGCATCCACATCCGTGTCACCTATATGTACCTCTCTAAAGGTCTCTTGGGGTCCTAAGCAAGTGTGTGCCAACACCAAAACCAGGACTGCCAATTTTCCTAGCAACTATGAGCACCACAGTCAAGGACAACATGCCTTGACACCCAGAGCTGTCTGTGTTAGAAAGACTGATGTCCTTTTATTCCTTTGCTCAGACCCACTGCCTCTCTCTCCAAGCACTAGAAACCAGCCTGGCTGGAGGTGGGGCCAGAAAGGTTAATTTAGTCTTATTTGTGCCATGGAGACTACGTGGTTTTACTTCAGTGCTGTCACATTAGAATCCAGAGCCTCAGCTGTAATCAAAAATAGCTCACCATAGTAATTTTTAAGAGGTAGGAAGAGCCTGCTAAGGACAACACGGCACACCCTGTCCTTTGCTTCAGTCTCTAACACAACCCCGTCTGAAAGCAGCATAGCAGAGCATGGCCTCCCCTCCTGCTTCAGCGAGGCTCGGGGTGGAGCGGGTATTTTTGCTAACTGGAAGCAGCAGTAGCAGGGAAGATTTCATCAGCGCTATGACGCATTCCATTTTATGCACTATTTATAAAATAAAGGGGGATGTTCTGCCAGGAGAGGCGCCAGCAGGCAGGTGCAAGAAAATAGTTTCACTTGCAAGTGTGTGGAGTCCAGCAGTTTATTATTGCTGCCACTTACAAAAGACATAAGGGTTCCCTTCAACCATATTTTGTCTCTGCAACAGCAGGACTGGAGGCAAACAGTTAGCAGTGTTCACTAACAATAAAAACTGTAATAAAAAATCTGCTACCTTCTGCTTATGTTGAATAAGGCTGTTAGCTCCAACATTTTAGGATGCCCTGTGGTACTTTTTATTATGCTGGAATTCCATAAGATTTGATAGCAGTTTCATCAAAACTAATAATGCATTTAAGATGTGCGTGGAACAAATGAGTGCATCAACATTCTTGGATACAACACAACTTTTTTTTAAAAAAAATAATGTTTTGCTGCACATTCTTCTTGTATCTTCTGAACATTACGAGTTGTGCTTTTAGTCATCAACCACTTGCATTTTTGTTTGTATTACTTCAGCCCATGGACTAGAGTCAAGTTCCATGTTCTCATTCAACCAAAACATCTTTTAACTACAATTGTTTTACTTTATCCTTCCAAATATGGTACAAAAGGCAGTTACTTCTAAAAACTCTTCTGTAAATAAGATTATGTAACAATGTTATATACACACACAGAGACACAGACAAGGGATGTTCAGCCATCTCTTTCCTAAACTTTGCTGCCTGTGCAGCAAGAAAAGTCGAGGTAGTTGGAAAGCAGTTTCTAAACCAACCCAGTTTACAGCTCAGTATTTTGAAGTAATACAGATTTAGCAGTGAACTTACATTCATACTCACAGTCCTAGCAGGAACATACTTTATAAAAATATTAATGAAAAGTTGTTCCTCTTTTGGGAAGTTGTGATAGAAACACTGCTGTAGGACAGCATTTGAAATCTCATTTAGCAAACACTGTTCTGTGCAATTCTATTCTTTAGCTATTCTTTGATTGCCTCAATTACACTTTTTAATTACCTAAGTAACAACAGGAAGCATTGACTATTTTAAGCTCCTTAAGGTATCAGGGTTTTAGATATTTCATAAACTTTAAGGCTAGAGGGATACCCTCAACATCTAATTGTAATGTGTATCTCAATGGCAGTCACAAATGCGTGCAGCATTTGGGGACCTGCAGTGAGGCAATTTGAAAGAGAAGGCAATCCTGGAGTTGCCCCATTTCCAGCAAGAAAACAGAAGCCAGGAGAAATTCTCGGGACGCCTGCAGGCTGCGGGTGCAGCTGTGCCTTCCCTTCATGGCCCCAGGCCGCAGGACAAAGGTGCTGAGGAGCTTTCCCTGCCTTCACGGACCCCAGCGCGCCTGAGCCCTGTCCCTGCAGCACCCCAGCCTCACGCTGCGGCAGAAGGACGAGGCAGGATTGTGTACCTCTTTAATTAAAGAGCCTAAACTCCCAAATATATATACATATACATGTACGTATAAACATCTGTCTGCCCTAACAAGCTTTGAAAGTGTAATACGAGAAATTCTAAAACCCAGCGATCTTAAGGAATTCAGGTTGCCTGGTAATGCTGATTTTCCTCTTCCCCCCTCACCTGCTGTTAAAGATTCTCTCATCTGCATCAGAAAGGTATGAAACCCATGTGCCCACCTTTAGCACATCAGTAGGGTTCAACAGTTTAGCTTAAACTACTAATGAAGAGGATGGAAGCTCCTGATTTTGTATTAAGCTGGCCAAGGGAAATGAATGTGTTTTCTTGTATTGACTCTGAAGCAGGGAGAAATAGGCTGCTAAGCAGCAGCAACACGCTGCTGAACAGCACATTCCTGCTTGACTGCCCTGGCATTTCTGCTGCAAACCTGTAAATGTAGCCCCCAAACCCCAAGACTGCCTTTGTTCCACCCTGAATTTGATTCTGGTGAACAACCAGCTTCAGAAGACTGAAGCCTGAGCAAACAGTAGCAGCAACATCACTATCAAAAAAGGGGATGAGCCACCGTGCCAGGCAATGCCCAGGACGCCCGGAGCAGCTGGGATGGACCAAATGAAACGTCCAAGGATGCTGGAGCCACACCAGGCTCCGACACACAGGACATCCTGTTTCCCTCCTTCTCCCCTTGCCAAACACTCCTACCAACATGATCTGCAGCCCACCTGGCTTCTAAAGCTGGGGTGAAACACACATTAAAATCAGCCGTGGGGATTTAGGCTCTCAGTCCTAGCATGCCACCAAGTCTCTGCCTCATGGCAAAGCTGACGGCGGAGGGCACGCTAACATCCCTCATCAGCGCCTGGCACAACCAACCAGCTTCAGTTTAACAGCTTTCCCTCGGAGCGACAAGAAGCAGCTGCAGGCAACATGTCATGCGAAGGCAGCTTTTCCCCAAATGAACATTTGTCTACACCCTTGTTTAAACTGGGCAGTAGTTCAACAGGTACTTTAAGCCAACACTGATACCAGAAAGAAGTCTTCCTATGAAGACCTCTGGGAGCATATTTTCAGATCTGCATCGCCCTCTCCTTTCACCAGCACATGCACTGTGTGGTTACATGATGAACTGGGCTGGGTCTGCTTTGTAATGCATTATACAGATATGAAGAAATGAAATAAGGAAATGTCTAGCTTAAAAAAAAAAAAAAAGCAATGTGAAGTTTATCCATCTCAATATTGATATGCCAGTGTATCAGCTAAAGTTGCAATACTTTTTTTTTTTTTTTTTTTTTTTGTATTGTTAAGACAAAAATCGTGGAGTTTTGTATTTGGCCAGTGATTATATAAATATAACTAAATATAAATGACTTGAAGTGGATGTTGCTGTTGGGGTATGTATTTACTTAAATGTATTAGCATTTTAATGGCGAAACATTTCAGGGTTTTAACACCAACTTTTAACATTAACATTTTTGGGTTTTAACATTAACGTGGCACTTAAGACACATTCAGAAGAATTTCACACCTTTCTAGGTGCTGCATTGCTTCATTCTGCAATTCAGACAAGACCACAGTCAGAAAGATCTATTTATAAAATGCAAAAGTTTAGGAGACACAGAATGAGTGAAACAAAGCCCAATCAGTGAGTCTTTACAATTTCTCACATGCACTATAACTGCTGGTAACTGAATCACAAAACTGATTTTTTTAGCTGTTTTGAAAAGCATTGAGTTTAATTAATTCATGATACAAACTTAACATTATGTGGTTGTTTTTTTACAGCGCTTCTACCCATCTTTGCCCTGGAGGGAAAGCACACACACACACACACATCCTTGAACTATCCCAGTCCTTTCTGTAATCCTACAGTCACAAAGTGTATTCCCAAATCGCTGTTAAGCCTGATTTGAAACGGGGTTATTTGCAGCTTCCCTGTACCCTCTGTGCTAACCAAGAGGCATCGTGGCGATCTGCAGTGAGTCCCTCAGTCTGAGCAGCTCTACTTTACATAAATAAAATGTGTGAGGTAGGAAAACACAGATTACGGATCAACTGGAATGTGGGCTAACTAACTGATAGATAGCCGGGCTAAGGGTGTAATCTCAGTAGATCCTTAGGTTTGGAAAGTTATACCACTGTCACTCAAACAAACGATTATAAATAAATGAATAAATTCCTGCAGACGGAGGTTATTGATTATCTTTCCATTGCTGCTCTAGACTAGACTTGTACCAAATACGGAATGTTTAACAGGACTGGTTAAGCTGGGTAACACAGGAAGGCAGTAACACGCGGGCAGTAATGAGCAGCTTGCTGTGGTAACTGTGGTTAACTGTAATGGCTACCCCCTGACAAACTGCCCATGTGTGCCCCAGACCTCGGTGAGCTAAATAAATGCAATTACCCTGTGGGATTTGGGATTAATAATGCATTACTTGCCTCATCCTTAGTAAAAGCCTGTGCATAAAGAGTTTTTGTCAATGTAAGCCAGAACACTGAAAACTGCTGCTTATGTAGCACAGAAAAACAGGGCTATGAAACAGCCCATTTCACTTCTACCGTGCTGATTAATCCCACACGACCCCGCAGCACTAACGCCTGGGACTGGCCGCATCAGGCAGCACGTGGGGCACAACGCCAAGGCGCGCGGCACAAAACGCAGCCGTTGAAACCGACCTGCTCCTCGTGGTCTCCATGCACTCCCGCGGGCAGGTGTGGAGAGGGAGCGGGGCCAGTAAGCAGGGTGTAACTCAGCACTCCTCCTCCCCCGTACAACGAAATGGGAATGGCGAGAAGGGACTTGTGCCGGTGTACGGTGGATTCCTCTCCTTCCACCCTGTAACTCCTAAAATAAGCAAAATGGGGGAGGAAGGTAAAATAGGTAAAATGGGGCAGCTGCTTGGACTGCAAGCTGAACAGCGTGGTGCCTTTTTGCTGCTCCCATGTGTCTTCAATTTGTGAGGCGCGCAAACGGCCAGCGGCGCCCCGGCGACGTTTAGCGTCCGCTCAAAGCACCAACCGCCCCAACGGCCGGCAAAGCACCGAGGGCGCGGAGCTCGCTGTGGGAAGGGGCCGGGGCGGCCG